>JANLJB010029329.1:0-14499 GCA_026212285.1 Bursera cuneata | reverse complement strand
TAGGGCACTTATCGTATGGAAGCGAGTTTACTCTCTTTCCTACCATAGCCTGTACGACTTGTCATTATTAGCTGAAAATTGATTACGTTATGTAATGTCTTATCAAGCAAAATTTCTCCATATAATCAATTATATAACTATATGCCCATGATATCCAACTCTTCACGTCTCGTCAATCCACAGTATCTAGTTTCAAAGGTCCAGCATCCAAGCCACGCCATGCATGGCTTGCCCTGACTACACTTCTCTACTACGTTTGACTTTGAGCCTTTTACGATTTTACGTTTTGCCTTGCTGCCACGTAGCTGCGATCACATGGACTTTCTTTAGTTGCCAACCAGTTTGAAACATTAATTTTCAGGAAAAGATGAGATAAAATTTGAAGACTTAATTCCCTGGAGATGGATGTAAGGTTTAAATTTGAATGCTTTAATCATTGTATGATTTTACCTAAATTTTAACGAAGTTCTATTATGTATATTTCTTATGTGGTAAATATGTATCTTTTAATCGATTTTTTTTAATTAAGTGATAATTAGGATTTTGTATTTATGTCAGGTATATGGTACGCAGATAACTTCGTCTATGAAAAAAAAAAAAAAAATCTTACTACATTTTATTTATTGAAGGTTTGTCTCTTCTTATGACGAGGGAACGTTGATGAGATAAAAACTCTGATAGAAAAGAATACATAAACTATACGTTTTCATGTGAATAAATTTTGATCAAGCAAGAGGTGGCTATAAATGGAACATGTAAATAGCAGATTTCGACACGGCCCGAAAATTAAATTTGATGAGGATAACGTGGACATCGAGTGGCATGTCGGCTTGTCCAGCTTCCCCGTAAACTGCAACGTAGTGGACAAGATTTTTAGCACTTTGAAGTTGAAAAAGTAAATTTGAACGTGATTATATTTGTAATAGACGTCTTGGAATCAACTTATCCATCAATTCCATGAGAAGAACACGTTCGTTGAATCAAATGCATGAATTTCATTTCTTCCAAAAGGGTGAATTGAATGAAAAATTAAACTCAGTTTGATGAAATTGCTGCGCTTGTTAGGCGACTCAATGATACATCCAAAATCATATATATATATTAAAGGAAAAAATGAGATGAAAGACTTCCTCAATTTATTGTGTTAAATGTCGATATTCTTTAAATTACACGGTGATTTCGTATTAGTCAATGGTTTCGTCAGTTATTATTATTGAAATAGTCTATGATTAGGTTTTTGTTATTCAGATAAGAAGTTAATCAGAAAAAGACGAACACTGAACTCTCATGAGACCAATCCAAATTTCACCCTTATCCATTTACCCATCTAACGATAATTTATTACTTTTTTATGATGTTTAATTGATACAACAAATTTTGTGACACCATACGCATAAGTAGCGCCAAGAACGTGGATTTTCATGGACGAAAAGACAATCGTGCAAAATTTTGGGAAACCCTACACGTTATTCTTCGTGGCGATCACCAAAAAGCTAGCTAGCTAGCGTCCCTCTCCCCCTCTATAAATTGCCCAGTTTCTCTTCACACGTCACTCGTTCCTCTTCACTCTTCCCCCATGAAAATTCTTAACGATATAGTAAATACTTAGCAGAAGTCTACATTTAATACATACACGATGACATTCAATATAACTGCTATCAAGACTTCATCCAATGGAGCCTGGCAAGGCGATAATCCGCTAAACTTTGCCTTTCCATTGTTAATAGTTCAAACCACTTTAATCCTCGTGGTAGGCCGCTCTCTCGCTTTCCTTCTCAAACCCCTTCGCCAACCCAAAGTCATTGCTGAGATAGTTGTACGTATTATGTCATAAACTAAGTGCAAACACTGTTTTATTTAATTTTTTATTGTTGAATAATGAAATTGTTTGTTTGTTTCAGGGTGGAATTCTGCTGGGGCCATCGGCTCTTGGGCGAAACGAAGAGTACTTGCACCACATATTCCCTAAATGGAGTACCCCTATACTCGAATCAGTAGCAAGTATCGGCCTTCTCTTCTTTCTCTTCCTCGTTGGTCTTGAACTTGATCTAAATTCTATTCGCCGAAGTGGTAAAAGAGCATTTGGTATAGCCTTTGCTGGTATATCCCTGCCTTTCGTCTGCGGCATTGGCGTTGCTTTTCTTCTCAGAAATTCCATTGATGGACTTAAGGAAGTTGGTTACGCCCAGTTCGTCGTGTTCATAGGCGTGGCCCTCTCCATCACAGCCTTTCCTGTTCTCGCTCGCATTTTAGCAGAACTCAAACTGCTCACAACCCAAGTGGGAGAGACAGCAATGGCCGCCGCCGCATTTAATGACGTCGCTGCATGGATCCTTTTAGCCCTAGCCGTTGCCCTTGCCGGTGATGGTGCCGGTGCGGAAAAGAAAAGCCCATTAATAGCTATATGGGTACTCCTTTCTGGTCTTGCTTTTGTTATTTTCATGTTCGTAGCAATCCGACCCGTTATGAAATGGGTCGCTCGCCGCTGCTCTCCAGACCATGACGTTGTTGACGAAGCTTATATATGTTTAACTTTAGCCGGAGTAATGGTATCCGGATTCATGACTGACCTCATAGGAATCCATTCGATATTTGGTGGTTTTATTTTTGGATTAATTATTCCGAAAGGAGGAGATTTTGCAGAGAGATTGATAGAGAGGATTGAAGATTTCGTGTCAGGCTTGCTTCTTCCGCTTTACTTTGCGTCAAGTGGGTTAAAGACAAACGTGGCCACAATACACGGGGCTCGGGCATGGGGCCTGTTGGGATTAGTCATAACAACGGCATGTGCTGGGAAGATTATGGGAACGTTTGCGGTGGCAATGATGTTTATGTTGCCAGCCAGAGAATCTCTAACGCTTGGATTTTTGATGAATACTAAAGGGTTGGTGGAACTCATTGTTCTCAATATTGGCAAGGAGAAGAAGGTATGTTTTGCATAGTTTACGATTAAGATTAGTCTTCAAATACTCTAACAATCAATATACATATTGACGTGCATTTGTTTTATTTATTTATTATATTAACTATAGTTGATTTCTAGCTTGTTTTTAATTGTGGGATCAAAGTTCTATTGAGTATGACCAAATCTATTCTTGCGGGAAAAGTTTAGGTATTTAATTTAAATTATTGAATAATTTATGCGTGTATTATTATTATTTCCTATTCATTGACTTGTTAAATAAATGACGTGAGACTTAGACTTAATTATATTACTGATTGTTTCTTAACGGAGTCAATCACATAGTGGTTAAATTTAAACAAGGAATATGGATTTGATCTCCTTATTCATTACCACCATCATATGACTCCTTGCGAGGAAATATCCGCCCTCTTTATATAGTTCCACCTGGTCAAGGCCTTATCTTGATTCTCTCGGCGTTCCTGCCTTGTACACCTCCCCAATCCAAGAGGACAAAAGAACACGTACCGATGTACATAAGTCATTTTATTAAGTTTCACAAGATGGTAATTGTTGTCCGTTTGTGACAATTCAACCGTTTCTTTTTCATATTATTAGTTTTAAAGCATTATATTTCCTAGTGATCATTTGATCTACGTAACTTATGATTATTGAACATAATTAAATATATGAAATATCATTAAATCTGGTAATTAAAATATTATGTGTTTATAATTGTGAGATTTCCTGTTATCATAGGTCCTTTTATCGTTACGTGTTCATTCTAAACAATATTTTAAGAGTTGAAATTTCGTGATAACATAGTTTATTTTATCTTTACGTGCTCGTACTAATATTTAAGAGTTGAAATTCTTGTCTTTGGACGTACTAGCACTGCCATATTTCAACTTTAGCTTCTTCTTTTTTCTTTTTCTTTTTTTTCTAGAGAACATAGCATTAATAAGGGGAGGTGGGTTCCTCTCTCCGAATCTTTTGAGCCAAATTGCTCTTTTCCAACACCAATAAAGAAATATAAAAATGCCCCATGTTTCGAAGAAGTGATGCAATTCCGAGGACACAGGGCTGCGGAGGGTGGAACACTTGGTTCGATATTTGTCATGTTCCGAACACTACCGACCTTGTTCATATATGACGTGTCCCCATAATCGATAATAAGGAAACATATAGAAATGTCCCAACCAGTTTCGGCCAATCAATCTTTGCTTGAAAAAGTTCTAGGTGCGTAAAAGTGTTTCTCTGCTAAACTTAAGCTTAGAAGGGTTATTATCATTGGCTTAGGAGTTAGGGTCACACCTCCACCATCTAATTACTTCCTATGAATTTTAGCAGCAGTGGAATAGCTTAAATTAAACCTTTCGGTGTCCTCAAGTACTTATATCTTTGACACTGACACGAATATGAAAGTGATAAGATAAGAATGTTACGAGAGTCTCTTTTTTATTATTTTTAATATTGATAGTGTCTTTAAATTTTTGATTTGTTGTTATAGTAACATTTATGATTCACTTATCATAAAAAAATATTTCGTTTGGTACTTCTCATGTTACTAATACACACAGGGGATCTTTTTTGTGGACAGGCCTTCCCAATCCCAAATGTATAATTTTTTTTAAAAAAATTACTGTAGTTTATTTAAATTTAGTCTAAATTTTAATTGCCCAGTTTATTACTTTGCCCCCCAATCTTCAATGTCTCGATCCGCCCCTGCCAATATTGCTTAGGAGATTTGAAAATGATTAAAAGTCATAGAAATAAAATTTACAAGCCACTAAAAATAGAAAAGATCGTATAAAATTAAGATTAAACAATTGTAAATAGCTGTCAGTATAAGCAGCAGTTACCAATTGAATAAAAAAACACACTTGAAACTTAATAGTAATGAGTCTAATGACAATTTCGTTTGCTGTAAATTGATCAACAGGTGCTCAACGATGAGGCTTTTGCGATTCTAGTTCTCATGGCGCTCTTCACCACCTTCATTACAACTCCAACAGTAATGGCCATCTACAAACCAGCTCGCGGAGCTAACGCTCGTACTCACCGCAAGTTACGTGACTTGTCCAACACCAGTGACTCAAACGCCAGGGACGAGCTCAGAATCCTTGCCTGCTTTCATGGACCCGGAAATGTATCCTCACTCATAAGCCTCGTTGAGGCAACAAGAAGCACCAAGAAACAGCTCAAGCTCTTCATTATGCACCTTGTTGAACTCACTGAACGCTCTTCCTCAATAATCATGGTCCAACGGGCCAGAAAGAATGGCTTTCCATTTATTAATCGATTCCGCCGTGGCGAGTGGCATGACAGAGTTGCTGGGGCTTTTCAGGCCTACGGTCAAATGGGTTGTGTTGCTGTTCGGCCAACAACAGCAATCTCCCCGTTGTCCACCATGCATGAAGATATATGCCACGTGGCGGAGGACAAGAGGGTGACATTGATTATTTTACCTTTCCATAGACACTGGAGAGGACAAGATGATGAGTCAATGGAGAATATGGGCCCTGGTTGGAGAGCAGTCAATCAGAGGGTGCTAAAGAACGCCCCTTGCTCCGTGGGAGTGCTTGTGGACCGTGGATTTGGTAGTGGGTCCCAAACTCCGGGGCCCAATGCCACTGTATCACAAAGAATTTGCATCATATTTTTTGGTGGACCCGATGATCGTGAGGCCCTGGAGTTAGGTGGAATGATGTCTGAACACCCAGCAGTGAAATTGACCGTTGTTAGGTATATTGAGAAAAATGCGTTGGAGAGTGACGGTGTTATGTTACGGCCCTCACCAACAAGGTGTAATGAAAAGAATTACAGCTTCTCCACTGCGAAAATGAACCGAGAAAAAGAGAAGGCAAGCTTTCTCCCCTTAAAGTGCTTTTTTAATTAATTGTAATGTGTTACATTATTGATTCATAAAATAACAAGTGCAAACTTTCATTTGTCTAAAAATTCAGGAGCTCGATGAAAGTGCGGTGGCTGAATTTAGGAGCAAATGGGATGGTGTGGCAGAGTATATGGAGAAGGTGACAAGTAACGTTATTGAGGGGGTGTTAACAATTGGACGGAGTGGTGATTATGATCTCTTAGTCGTTGGCAAAGGCAGATTTCCGTCAACCATGGTAGCAAAACTGGCGGATCGCCAAGCCGAGCACGCAGAGTTGGGGCCAATCGGAGACATATTGGCGTCGTCAGGTCAAGGTGTTTTTGCTTCTGTGCTTGTCGTTCAACAGCATGACACTGCCCATGCTGAAGAGGCTCCAGCCTCAAAGATAGTGCAGAATGCCTATGAAAAGTTAAAGCCTGATGAGTCCTCTGGTGCAGGAGAGATTTCTAAGTCTGTGTAATTAGTCATAACCGGTACGTGTTAATTGTATATGTTATTGTACCGGTATAAATGTTTCCACAGTAACGGATTTCATTATTATGTTTTATTAGGTCCTAGATGGACCCTTTTTAGAAGAACTATAATAACATGTTACAGGTCATCTATAGATTTGGTTTTCCGATTTCCAATATGACTTATGATACTTGCTTAATAGTAAAATCAAATATTGGATACATCATGTTTACTAGTTCCACATAACCCAGAAAAAAAAAAAAATTCACAATTAATAGTTTATTAATTTCACATTAAATCAAAGAAAAAGTCTAGAATATTATAACTGAATGACTCATGTGGTACTTCAATTTAATCATAAATAGACATATAAACCTGTTAATTAATTGTATCAAATTAAAATTTAAAAATTTAAAAGATAAAATTATAAGTTTTCTCTCACTTTGTCAATTTCCTCCCTAAAAAATACTGTAAAAGAGCTGCAAATAAAAGTCTCCAGAGGTCTCCGTCATTGCGTAAGTTTCAATTACATATAAACAAGAAGGAATTTCAATACTACACATATGAGGCTGATAACACAGAGAGAATCTTCTTAATTCAATCGAAAATGAACGATTAGAAAAAGGTTATTAAAAAGATGAAATGCTCATCAACTATAAGATTTGAACAACTAGCTAAAGAGCATATATGCTGAAAAGGGAGACTTGAAAAGAGAAATTCATAAATCATGGAGCTTAGAGCCATAGATCTCTATAATGATCAAGATAAATCATTGCTATTAATGGAATATTTTTATTTAAAGAGTTAGGCTTGATACGAGATCTAATTTTCTCAACCTCAAATTCGAAGGTATAAAGAATCAACTAACTATCAGGCGAAGAAATTCATCAATAAATTCACTGTACAATGCAGAAGAGAAAACTGGAAATCAAATCAGAGCTACAGCTCATAAGTCACCACTTGATTCTATAACACTATGTGAAGTCCGTATCTACCATCTTAAATTTTAGGGGAAACCGTTATATTCATATGCATAATTTTCAATTAAATATGAGTAAGTGATTTGAAATTTCATTATATAAATTCTTTGACTACTATTATAATCAAAATTATAGAATCATTTGAAAAAAAAAAAAAGTGAACTGTTGTTCAGTTTATTGAGAATCTCCCAAAGAGAATCGGTGCATCATTTTCTTTTTTATATTATTGAACTATATTGATACCTTGCGTAAATCTATGATCAAGAAGTCCAACAATCGATTCAGATTTAAGTATGTTGCATCACAAATAATATAAAAAATCGAGCAATGCCATAAAATAATGTAATTTAAATTAAAAAAAAAAAAGCCTCAACCAAAACTATTCTAATATTTGAATCTATACGGTGATAGTAATGCTATAAATATAAAGTTTGTATCCTAATTTTATATCTCAAGTTGATATAGTATCAAATCAATTGTAAAATAAATAATAAATACTGATTTATTTAACTTATATTTCACGTGATATTACATCAATTTGGAATATAAAATTGTGGTACAAATTTTATAGTTATAGTATTACTTGGTAATAATTTATGTTAATATATATATATATCTAGATTGAAAGTTCTGATCACACAGAAATACATTACATGAACTAGAATATTGTTTTCCCGCGGGTAAGTTAGAATTTTACATAATAATTTGAGCTTGAAATACTACCCACAAGAATTGAGATAGTGGCCCACTAACCAAACACTATTGCCATAATGGGAACAGTTCCATTAGCACCACTGAAATTAATCTCCTCTATAAAACCCTGGAATGACATTTAATTTGTCATCGAGCAACCATGTCACTCAACGTAACGAGCATCAAGAACTCGTCAGATGGAGCCTGGCAAGGCGAAAATCCTCTAAACTTCGCCTTCCCATTACTCATAGTACAAATCACCTTAGTCCTCTTCACCAGCCGCTTCCTTGCTTTCCTCATTAAACCACTGCGACAACCCACCGTCATTGCTGAGATTGTTGTACGTTTCCTACTCTTTTCACAAAATTATAAAGTCTTCTCCGAAAGAAAGTAGCCTGCATACATATTTTCTTATATATTTCTTTCTTTCTTCCTAATTTTTTGATGTTGTTGAGTGATATATATGTTATTGTCTTTCAGGGTGGAATTTTGCTTGGACCATCTGCTCTGGGACGAAACAAAGATTTCTTGAATCTAGTTTTCCCATCATGGAGCACTCCCATACTCGAATCAGTAGCAAGCATTGGTCTTCTCTTCTTTCTTTTCCTTGTTGGTCTTGAGCTCGATTTAACCTCAATTCGCCAGAATGGAAGAAAGGCTTTCAAAATCGCACTTGCTGGTATTACACTCCCTCTCCTCTTTGGAGCCGGAGTCTCCTTATTTCTCAAAAAAGCTGTCCATGGAGAGAACAAAGTTGGCTACGGCCAATTCCTCTTGTTCATCGGTGTGTCTCTTTCCATCACAGCTTTTCCTGTACTAGCTCGAATTTTAGCAGACCTCAAACTCCTAACAACCCAAGTCGGCCAAACTGCTATGGCCGCTGCAGCCTTGAACGACGTTGCTGCATGGATCTTATTGGCTCTAAGCGTAGCCCTTGCAGGCAATGGTTCCGGTAGCGAGGCCCAAAAGAGCTTATTAGTATCCATATGGATTCTCATTTCTGGTATTGCCTTTGTTGCTTTCATGCTACTGGTTGTCCGTCCGATTATGGGGTGGGTTGCACGCCAGAGCTCATCTGAACCCCACTCTGTGGAAGAACTTTATATATGTCTAACCTTAGCTGGTGTAATGTTATCCGGGTTTCTTACTGACCTTATAGGAATCCATGCAATTTTTGGTGCCTTTGTGTTTGGATTGACGATTCCAAAAGGAGGTGAATTTGCAGTGAGATTGATGAAGACGATTCAGGATTTTGTGTCATGTTTGCTTCTGCCACTTTATTTTGCCTCTAGTGGGTTAAAAACCGATGTGACTAAAATACACGGTGCCCAGGCGTGGGGGCTTTTGGTGTTCGTTATATCCACCGCGTGCGCAGGCAAGATTTTGGGAACTTTTGTGATGGCAATGCTGTGTACGATTCCAGTTAGGGAATCGTTAGCGCTCGGTGTGCTGATGAATACCAAAGGGCTGGTGGAGCTCATCGTTCTCAACATAGGCAGGGAGAAGAAGGTGAGTTAAGTTCTAAAACTGTCCATTACTTTACCATTTCATCACACTTAAAACTTTATTCACTGTACTTTTCTGAAAGTTCACATTTATTTTCGAAAGTTAAGCACGGATTAAAAGAAACAAATAAATTTTTGACATCTATGAGAGAGAAGGGTTAAACATCTTCGTATCATTGATTTTTTGAAACTATAAAAAACCATATCTTGATTTCATAAAAAAAAAAACAAAACAAAACAAAAATATGGAGTGTAGCAATATCATTTTTTTTTCCCTCTTAGATGACCTTTTATTTTAGTTCTATTTAATTATTAGTATAAAATCATCTCTTTATTGAACTACGTACTTTCAACAATTTTAATTAAATACATTTATATATTTATGGTTATATCCGCTATTTTTTTTTTTTTTTTTTTTTTTTGATGTTGTGATTTTATATAGTGGCACATACACTATTTGGAGTGTGTAGTGTATGTAATGGATATCCACATCAATTCAATAGTGAAAACACGTATTATTGTTTATCCATCAGGCGCGCCTCATTTGTCCGGCATTGGTGGCCTAATGGAAAAGTAAATTGTAGGATCCGTTGTTGTATATAAATCAAGTAATGATCTGTGAGGATGGTTTCAATACTTTTCAATTAGGAGTACTATGATGTTTGATTGTATTGCTAATTTGTTGTGATAACTCACCAGGTTCTAAACGATGAGATGTTTGCTATTTTGGTTCTGATGGCGCTAGTTACCACTTTCATGACAACTCCAACAGTCCTGGCCATTTACAAGCCCATGGGTCGTTTTACTTCTCAGGCTCAATCGTCTTATGCCAAGAACACACAAGACGAGTTCCGCATACTAGCCTGCATACATGGTCCTGAAAGCGTGCCTTCACTCATCAACTTTACAGAGTTAATCAGAAGCACCAAGATTTCCCCTCTGAAACTCTACGTCATGCACCTTGTTGAACTCACTGACCGCTCCTCGTCCATTGTTATGGTTCAGAAAACTCGAAAGAACGGTTTTCCCTTCATCAATAGATTCGGCGGAGGCATGTCTAATGATTATGTAGTCGCTGCATTTGAGGCATATAGCCGACTAGGAAGAGTCATTATTCGTCATTTGACATCCGTTTCAGCATTGCCCACTATACATGAGGACATCTTTCGTGTGGCAGATGACAAGAGGGTAGCAATGATCATCTTACCCTTCCACAAACAGTGCAGAAGAGACGGTGAAAAGGCCATGGATAGTGTTTGGCATGGCTGGAGAGAAGTCAATCGAAAGGTGTTACAGAGTTCACCTTGCTCAGTGGCGATGCTTGTGGACCGTGGATTCGTTTCCCAGTCTGAAAAGGTGGTGGAAACGGCAGCTGCCATGCCGAAAAGAATAGGCGTTCTGTTTTTTGGAGGGCCAGATGATCGCAAAGCTTTGGAATTAGGAGGGAGAATGGCGGAACACTCAGAATTTAAGCTGACTCTTGTACGCTTCCTTGAAGAGATCACATTGGAAAGTAATAACATCACGGAACAATCCCCTTCAGACACGTTTATTCAAATTAATGACAAGATTTTCTTAAGGAACCTCAAGGAAAAGGTAGAATTTTCTTTTCACTTTTAATTGATTTTCGATAAACGATGCTGATACGAATGCTTTGAGCAGGAACTGGATGAGGCCGCTGTGGAGGCATTCAGGAGGAAGTGGAACCAGTCAGTGGTGTATGAAGAGCAGGTGATCAGGAACATCACAGAACAACTACTAACAATAGGGAAAAGTAGGGATTATGAGCTTGTTTTGGTGGGGAGGGGAATGTTCCCATCCAACATTGTAGCAAAATTTGCAGACAATAAGGCCGAGAATGTGGAGCTGGGATCCATAGGGAACATTTTAGCTTCGACAGACCACGGCATTCTGTCGTCTGTGCTCGTGATCCAACAGCATCTTGCAGGTGCAGCTGATCAAAATGGGGGCGCTACTGTCGCCAAGACGGTCTCGGACAACTATGCTAACATCATTTATGAAAAGACCGCTCACGAATCCTGTGTCTGAGTGTGAGGATGGATGAGGCTGAGAAGTTCACCGCAAGTGTTGTGTAACTGCTAGTGTTATCAATTGAGTTGGAAGATATTCAAATGGGGTTCTATTAGAGCCATGTGTATCCACTGAACCCGAAGGCACCGAAAGCTAGTGCCAATTTCGAATTCCGCAATCTCTCATTGATCGGATTTGAGTCCAATTGGCTGGATATTGATAATTAATAAGATAATAAATGGAACTACATCTTTACAATTCTATGGATAAATTCGATGGAAATCTCATATTTCAAAAGCTTCACACATCTACCATAGTGTCAATCTGCTTTAAGTTTTTTACTCAGGACATCAAAAAAATTGATGTATTGAGAAATTATCCTCTTAACTTTAATATTAAAAAGGGTAAAGTTCCATTTAATTTATTTTCTTTTTTCCTTTCATTTTCATCTTTGTTATTTTTTTTTCCTCTTTTTCCCAACTGTCCTCTTCTTCTTTGTTCTTCATAAATGTGAGAAAAAAACAAAGCTACAAACGTGGCGTAAAATTTAGGAAAAACATTATAATGTGTTTGTTTATGAATTTGATGTTTTTAATTGTTTCATGAATCTTGTTTTCTAGGGTAATTTTGAATGGTAATGGTTATATTTTTTGACATAACTATGTGTTTGATTATGAATTCTGAAAATAATGTTTAAAACAATAAAAACAAAGAACATGTTTGGATATAAAATTTTAAAAATAATAATAATTTAAAATTTTTATCAATTTTAATATATAATAAAAAATTAATAAATATATTTAATCAAATTTAGACAAGAAAAAATGAAATGTCATTCACCAACGACTGTTTTCGGAGTGTGTCTGGCAACACCATCAGCACTAGAATAATCAGGACATGTCGATCTATACAGTTGGGTAAGTAAGATCCTTTTACAGTGTAATCAGGGGAATGGGTTTAGAGGTTGCCTCGGCCAGGGCAGAATATTTCTCCTTTACAAGTCAAATTATCATATCTAGGAGGCACTGCAAGAATGAGAACATTATCCTAGCCTTCATTCATTATTTTCTCAAAGTATCCATCTCTGCATGTTTCGAAAACTATTCAATAATTCAACAAACTTGAAATGTGTGGCACCAGCTGTCGGGCTTGCAAACCTCATTAAAAGAGAAAAAAAGACGATGGAGTTGTTCTGGATTAATGCAAAATACCCTCTCTTTTATCTATTCTTTTATTACGATTTTACCCCTTTTAAATATGGAAATAAGGGCTATTAAGTGGATTTGCATGGTTGAAAAACACCGCTCTACAAATTATATTGGTGATACTATACAACACTACCGTCATATTTTGATCCAATTACAGACATAAACTTGACATTTGCATTTTTTTTTTTATCATTTGATAGATTATGTCACTAATTTGACTAACGGAGGGGGTCAATAGACATTTCAAAAACTTGATACAAATTAATTAAAAGCCCAAAATCAATTGAGAAAGGGAACAGTTGAAAAAAAAAAATCGGTGGCCTCACGAAGCTGTCGCTGGCTTTGTGCAATTGGAACAATGCGCCTCCGGAAACACAATTATAATTAGTCCACACCACCTGAATCGCACCACCACCATCTGACAGTCACAGGACTAATCGCACCAAAATTCCACCACAATCTGGCGACTTACCACTTGAAACACAACCAAAACTACAACTACATCCCAGCTTCAAGCACCATCACCGCAACAAACAAGCACAACCATGGTCAGCAATGCGCCTCCACCACCACACTAGGCAAACCAACACAACCACACTCTACTGCCCTTATTCCTTCTCCTCAAAAGGAATTCAATTTATACCATTATCATGATATTAAATATTCTAATCCAATTGAATACCAGGAAAAGAAATAGATTTGAGATTTGATATAATCGCTGTGATAAAGACATAATAATCAGAAGCAATATAACAAGAATGTTTGGTTGGAAGAGAAGAGAATACAGTTTCAATTTTTTTTAATCTTTTTATATTAAATATGGGTTAATGTTAATGTTTATTTATAATAAGAATCTTAACTTTTGTTTGAATAATATAATTAATTAAATAATAGAGTAAAAATTTCTTTTCATATTTTTAATAGGATTAAAATTAATCGTTTATAAAAATTGATATTTTTGAAGGTGTTATTGATTAAATAACAAAGTCGAATCATACGGTTATAAGACCAAAATATGCAACTAATTTTTGATATTGTCTCGATTGTAGTATGCATACGATATAGCCTAACTCGTGAGTATTAAAAGCATAGCCCACTACCTGCCACGGGCCTACAAATCCAAAGCATAATCCAATCGATTATTAGTTTATGTAAATAAATTAAAATAAAAATTCAGAAATAACTTCCCCAAGCAAAGGCAACCGAAGTCAATAATTAAAAAAATCAATAAACAACCATCGAGCACACCTAATATTATGTCATCTTTCGATAACAAAAAATTAATAGAATCAAAATTATTATTTTTTAAATAATTTCTATATAACTATGGTATGAATATCGGGAATCCTTGACCCTCTCTAGGGAGAATTTCCTTAGTTTGATAGTTGTTTTCGACACTGGACCTAGTTTTGAGCACTCTCGAGGTTTGTTAAGTAAACCTACTTAATTACTAACTATCCACATTTATTTTATTACGGTTTTTTCCTTATTTAAATTTGAAATAGGGTCTCACGAGATATAAAAGGGCTGAATGCACCGGCGGACCCAGGTGGGGTCATGTGGGGTCAAGTGACCCCACTTAATTTTTGATTTTTAATTAAATTTCTTTCAATCATTTCYTTCATTTTTTATTTTTAGTAGTCCCCTCTCAATTGAGTTTAAATTATATAAAAATTAATGTCAATTATTTAATTTACAAAAAAAGATATCATTGCCTTATATAAATAAATTAGCTTGTTCTTTCATATGCCTCAACCGCCATCAAACACAGCAAGTGTTCATTCTGCCTCTTCTCTTCATAACCACCTTCAAAAAATATGACTCCATCTAA
>JANLJB010029328.1:0-14494 GCA_026212285.1 Bursera cuneata | reverse complement strand
TCATACTTCTAACCATATCTTTTAGGGTTCGATTTCGTCTCTCAGCTACACCATTTTGACTTGGAGTCCCCGGCATAGTATACTAAGGAACGATGCCACATTCCTCTAAGTATCTCGCAAAAGGCCCTGGACGTTGTTCACCTGATCCATCATATATATCATAGTATTCACCACCACGATCAGATCTGATTGATTTGATTTTCAACTTCAGCTTTATAGACCTTGAAAACATCCAGTGATTTTGACTTCTCATGTATCATGTATAGATACCATAACGAGAATAGTCATCTATGAAAGTAATAAAATACTTTTGACCATTCCAAAAAGTTGTAGAGAATGGACCACAAATATTAGTATGTATTACATTCAAGACATCTGAACTTCTACTGGTACCCTTTTTCTTGATATTTGTTTGTTTTCCCTTAATACATTCAATATATGTTCTAAAACCTATAAAATCAAGGGAATTAAGAATTCCTTCTGACACAAGTCTTTCAATTCTTTATTTCGAAATATATCCCAAATGTTTGTGCCATAACATATAGGAATTCTTATTGATTAATTTTCGTTTTGTACCATAACTGCTTACATGCAAGGTTTCATTCATTTGTGAGGTATGCAAATATAGATTATCAATTAAAGAACCAGTACTAATAGTATTTGAATATTGATAAAGAATAAACTTTCCATTCCCAAAAGAATAAGAGTAACCAGATTTGTCCAAACGAGAAACAGAAATCAAATTTCGTCTAAATGACGGTACATAATAAGTATCATCCAAATCCAAAAAATAACCAAATTCTAATTGTAATATAAATAAACCAATTGCCTCGACAGAAGCTTTGTTGCCATTTCTTACATAGATGAATCTTTCAGCATCAGTTGACACTCGACTCCTTAGATATCCCTGCATAGTTACACTACTATGAATAGTTACATCTGTATCTGTCCACCAAGTGGAGTTTGGTATAAAAGCCAAATTAACTTCAGAACAAACAAAGTTGAGAAGTTTTACCCTTTTTAACAAGCCATTTAGCATATTTAGGACACTCATTCTTCACATGACCAACTTTCTTACAAAAGAAATAGGCAATAACTAAATCCTGTTTTTGTTGCACCTTAGGTTGTGAAGTCCTAACATCGGCAACTCCTTTGCCTTTATTATTCCTTTTCCTTTTCTTATTGGCAATATTGTTATAGGAAAAGTTGTCAAGTGAGCACTTTATATCTTCTCTTGTTTCAGTCTCTCTTCGTCTTGCACACATTGAACCATAAGTTCATTAAGTGTCCACTTTTTCTTTTGATTATTATAACTTATCTTAAAAGGACCGAATTGTGTAGGAAGAGAGATCAAGACTAAGTGCACTAGAACTTCATCAGATAATTCTATCTTTAGTGCCCTCAATCTTGTCACAAGATTAGACATTTCCATAATGTATTCCCTTATATTTTCTTTACCATTGTACCACATTGAAACAAGTTTGCTAAGAAGCGTGCTTGTTTTTACCTTTTCTGATCCAACGAATCGTTCTGCTATTTGGCTTAGGAATTTTTTAGCATTTTCTTCCTCAGGCATTGCGCCTCTAATAGAATCAGGAATTAAATGCTTCATTATCATAAGACTTGTGGTTGGAATGATCCCATTTTTCATAATTATCCCTTTGTTCAGATGAACTATCATTAGTAGGGGCAGGAGGTTGTTCCACCCGGATCGTATAGTCAAGATCCATACATCCAAGTACAATGGTGACGTGCTCTTTCCATTTCATGAAGTTAGAGCCATTAAATACTGGAATATTTTTCAAGTTGACAGATATAGACGAAGCATTTACTGTAGATATATAGAACAAAAGAAATTCACAATTAACAACAATCCCATCCATTTAGTACATAGACAATATAAATATAACTTTAGATATCATCATGCAAATTTAGTCTAATAAAATAAGACTATATGGCTTAAAATAAAACAACAATAATAAAGTGGGCCCTTATGAGATACGTAACACAACATTGAAATTTAGTCTTTGGACAAAAATAATAATTTGTAAATGGCACTCTAAAAAATCAAGGATAATAAATATTAATAAAAACAAAATACCAACAATATGTCTTCCTTTAGGCCGACTTATTGCATGCATGATACAAAAATTTTTTTTTTTTACATACTTATTACCTCACATGCATAAGATCTGGCCAAAAAATTAATCTTCCTTTGAACTGATTATTTTTTCCATAGAATTAGATACAATTTATGTAATTCTTTATCAAATATCTACACAAATTAGAATAAATCTATATAATAGAAGTCACTTAGATGACATTATTTTAATTTATAATAAAATATGTGATAAGAATTAGAAAATGATAAAACAAAACAGAATGAAAATAAAATAATTAATTCCCTACAGCATAACCATTCTTTATACAAGGCAACAAATATATATTATAAAAGGGGAATTTACTCTGACCCCCTAATTAGATTTCAAGAAAACATTTAACCCCATATTTTTACTAAACTAACACTTATCCCCTAAAAAATAATACTATTTTCTTAAAATTAACACTTACCCCTCAAATATTTGAAAATAAATATTAATTTTTAGAGATTTTTAAGGATTAAATGTTAGTTTAATAAAAATATGAGATTAAACGTTTCTTTAAATCTAATCGAGGGGTTATTATAATTTTCCCTATTATAAAAACTTTCCTGCAGAAAGTTGTTGCCTTTCACGCTACTTTCTCTTCGAGCAACTTTTTCTTTAAGCAATTTTTCTTCATGCAATGATTGCAGCAATTATATACATAATAACAATCATAAAACTTTATTGCAGAAAGTTTCTTCACGCCATTGTTGCCCCAAAATTAATAAAATAAAAAATTTAATAAAAACAGTGGCTTACCTTCACGCAATCCACACTTAATTTTTTTTTTTTTTAATTTTAGATTGAAGATCATACAATCATGCAATCGTGACCGTTATTAGAAACATAAAAGAAAAAACTGCAGAAGATGTCTACGTATGTATACATATATATTCATAGTGAAAAAAAAATTTCACAGTCAATAAAAATAAATATATGTATACTATAATATGATTTAATATATAAACATTAAATAATAAATTTATTTTTTTAAAGATTTGACAAAATCTCTTTGATACCATTTAAAAGAATATTACGATGAAAGCATAAGATTCACCAATCCAAGATCTTAAGTCAAATCAATAAAGAAATAACACGAAAAACATATATGTAACCATTAGGATTACAGATTATGCGGTTGATCGTCTTCCACGTTTAAAACCCTATTGTTATCCCTGATATTCACTCAGTAATGAGATCTGAGTAAATTAGCAAAAGAAAAATTAGGGTTGGGGTTTTAAACTAGGGACCTCAACCTATTTATACTTTCTTATATTTTATATTCTTCTGACTTATCATAAAAATAAATAAAATACATGATCTCTATACATTTAAGGCCCATACCGAATAAACATAATGAGATGTGTCTAAAACCCAATAATTTATTAATTTAATTGATCTTAACCAAAATGAGCTGTACTAATATTACCTAAAAGTTGACAGTGTATAATATATATCGTTATTAATATGTCAGTCCAATATAAGAAATATAAAATTTTTAACGCACTTAAGTTCTATGGCATCTAAAGGATTTTGTTCAATTGGGGTGTGTTTGATTAATTTTTGAATTTTTTTTTTGGATGATTGCTAATTAAAAATCCAACAATTAACATGCATTTGATAATTTTCGTAGCAATAAAGGTGCTTTGTGCTTTTCACCAAATCCAAAATCATTCCAAATCACTAGAAAATGATCAAATTGCAAAGAATAAATGCCCATGAATTTGCGGTAACATATAATTATAATTATATAATTGTTTAGAAATAATATTCGCATTAAAAAAGGTGCACGTGGGAAGGTTCAGTTGGTCTGGTATGGCCGTTGAGCGAATAGCGATGCAGGATCATTAATTAATGAAATTAAAAAAGTATTATAAATATGCTATGAAATCTTTGGTTTGTTCGAGTAACATGACTTTATTGTCTCTTCTCGAAAGGCAAAGCGAATCCACATCCCGGCCTTTTTGCCTTCAGGTTTGGAATCAAAAGCAAATGCAAATGTTGGACATATTTTTTTACTAATCTTATTGGGTTGGCAGATTTATTTTATTTTTTTAATTTTAAATAATGTTGTCTTCCAAAGATATAACGATTGCTAGTCTCTCATATCATATGCTTCAAAACTTGTCAATTTTTTTATTTAAGATATCATTAAACCATCTAAAAATTAAGTATAACGATAACTAATTTTTTATATTGAAAATATCAGAGTTCGGAGATCTTAATACCACCTTAATAATACTTTAAGATTATTATTATATTATTTATATACTCTAAAAAAACCCTTATTCAAATATAAAAACTTTAAGTTTACCTTATACATTTTGAATCTCATATGATACTCTCGTTAAATTTAATAAAATATAACTTTCTAACAATTAGATTGTAATAGATCAATGGTTATGAAAGAGTATAAGAAATTAAGTTACAATAGTATGATCCAAATATAATTTTTAATATTTTGTTAAGAAGGAAAATCAATAAAATTTAACATAGCTAGTCAATTAATTTGTTTTGTCTACTGTCCAAATTGAGAAAGAAAACATATTCTCTCTTTCTCTTCTACTTTTATGTAGAAAAAATAACTCACCTTACTAATCTTAAAATATAATATAGTTGAGATGCATAGTATAAATTCATCAGCTTTATATGATATAAATTATAAAATTAGTTGAGATGCAATTGTCAAATTAGTTGAGAAAGCATAAAATTTTCAAATTCATAAATTATCATGTAGGAATCCTGCAGCAATCTCCAGGAGTTATCCAATCATTTAGGATAATTTTCATAATAAAAAAATACTAAAATAACTTTTTTTTAAGCCAACAGTTACCTAGAATAGTTAAAAAAAAAAAAAAAAGACATGACAATCTACCTAGGCAATCCCGTGAAGCTTCCTGTCAGCTGCTCCGTTTGTTGCGCCGCATGCGTCTTAACTCACTGAAAGGAAAGCCTACAAAAAAAAAAAATATCAATCTAAAGGTAATGCCGGCTTTGCCACGTCAAGTGGGGTCCTCACGGTTTGGACACTTCACTCGTTCGTATTCAATGCAACATGACTCTGTCCCACTCCCGGTTTCCTTTCCGACAACTTCACTTCTACTCCACATCAACTCAACGCAAAGCTAGCTAGCTTTCTGGGTTTGCTTTGTTTTGTTTGGTTTTGCTTCGACTCTTTGGTTCAGTGATGGAGGACGGAGATTGGGTCCTGGTGCGGCGAGCCACAGAGAAAGACTTGTGGAACCCGAGTGGTGGTGGAGATGGAGGGGAGAGTTCCAAGCCGTTGAAGGTTACGTTTAGTGGGCCAGCCAAGCATTGGACGGCTGCGATTCCGATTGGTAATGGCAGGCTTGGAGCCATGGTGTGGGGTGGCGTTGCATCGGAAACTCTTCAGCTTAATGGTAAAGTTTGAATCTTTTCTCAATCAAGGAATGAATGATAGAGTTTAAGAATTTCTCAATTCTATATTACTGCTCTGTTTGAAAATATTCCACACGCATTAAAAGAGTTCGAATGAGAAAATAAATACACGTTAACAAGGGCTATTCTAAGTAAGTATCCTAGAATTAAGACTAACAATTACAGAGTATAAGCGTGGAAAGTAATAGCTGTTACATCCTGGAATGAAGGCTAAGAATCTGCAGTCATTTTTGTTGTTTGATTTGAGAGATATTCTTGATTTGAGGATGCTTCCGTTATAATGAACTTGTTGAGTGTAAGTTATTGATGATTTGGTTTGTTATCATACCATTTACTTCATTGAAGTGACATGATATGATGTGAAAATCCAAGATTGGATATTTTGATTGGTTAGGTGCTTGGATTGCCAGCTTTATTTAGATGAGATGTGAATTTGTTTGCAGAGGATACGCTCTGGACTGGGACTCCAGGGAACTATACTGACCCAAAAGCTCCGGAGGCACTAGCAGAGGTCAGAAAACTTGTTGATAATGGCAAGTATGCTGAAGCTACCAAAGCAGGAGAAAAGTTGTCGGGTCGTTCTTCTGATGTATGTTATTCTATTTCCTAAAGAATATGTATTATGCACATTGAAACATGAACACATGTGGAAAATTACAGTTGTTTCTAAAAGTTTTATTAAATTTATAAAAGATCTCATGTATCTAGTCGTATTTGAAGTGGTAATTGATTTGCATTGTCTTGGTTAGACAAAGTGGTTATGTTAGCATGTAAAGTTTTGCAGATAGGCGTTGTGAAGACTAATTAAGATCCAACAATTCTAGTAGTTTGTCCTAGGAAATTTATGGGTTTTCAGGATTATATGGTATTTTTGAATTTAGCCAAATGTTTAGAGAGTTAAACCTTTTGAAAAGGTGCTCAAAATACTCTTTAACTCAGAATTCCTTATTTTCATGTTTGATGTCTGACCAAAACAAACTCCTCTCCAGGCATAAGTTACATTGGTTATAAATCAGCCTATTGCTAAAGGTTGGACATACTAGCAGCCTACCACATTAGGTTTTGTCGGTGCTTGACCTTGCTGCTGCTTCTTTCAATTGAGCATCTTCTGCTGATGGCAGTCGCTTTTGCTTGACAACTTATGTTTAATTGACGTACAGCATGCTTTGAGGATAGCCTTTTTCAAGTTTTATTCTTGTAGTTCAACTTCTATCTGGGCGCTAAGGTTTTTTAACTTTCTGTTCTTATGGGGAAGTTCAAGAACTTCTTTAACAATGTAAAATAGATTTTTTCTCTACATGCATATTCAATAATGTCCTGATGAGCTTCTTCTTCTTCTTCTTCTTTTTTTTTTTTTTGGATTATGAAGGTTTACCAACCTCTGGGTGATATTAAGCTAGAATTTGATGATTCTCATCTTAAATATGCGGAAGAGACATATCACAGGGAGTTAGACTTAGACACTGCTACAGTTAGAGTAAGTTATTCTGTGGGTGATGTGGAGTTTACCAGGGAACATTTTGCTTCTAATCCCAATCAAGTTATCGTGACAAAGATTTCTGGAAGCAAACCAGGTTCGGTTTCGTTTACAGTGTCTCTAGATAGCAAGTTACATCATCAGTCACAAGTTAATGGCCAAAATCAGATTGTTATGGAAGGAAGCTGTCCTGGTAAAAGGCTCGCTCCGAGAGTGATGTCAAATGACAATCCGAAGGGTATCCAGTTTTGTGCAATCCTTGATATACAGATTAGTGACAGCAGAGGCAAGATACAAATTCTGGATGACAAGAAGTTCAAGGTTGAAGGTTCTGATTGGGCTGTATTGCTTCTGGCGGCTGCTTCTTCATTTGATGGCCCATTTACTAAGCCTTCAGATTCTAAGAAGGACCCTACATCAGAGTCTCTCAGTGCCTTGAACTCGATAAGAAATTTGTCATATTCCGCCCTTTATGCAAAGCATTTGGATGACTATCAGAATCTTTTTCATCGTGTCTCTCTGCAGCTGTCAAAAGGTTCCAAGAGTGTATATGGAGATGATACAGCTTCAACTGCAGAGAGGGTGAAATCTTTTAAGACAGATGAAGATCCAACCATGGTGGAGCTTTTATTCCAGTATGGTCGATATTTGCTTATTGCTTCGTCACGGCCTGGCACTCAAGCATCAAACCTGCAGGGTATATGGAGCAAGGATCTTGAGCCACCATGGGAGTATGTTCTTTATTATCCTCTCTTTTCCTGTGTCTTACTTTTCTTACTTACCTATTCTTTTCCTTGGTTTCCAATTTTGGTGCATGCTAGACGTCTTTATTTCATCTCTACCTTGCTACACACTCTAATTATTACTTGTTTCATATTTATCATTTGCCTTGGGTGTAGTTGTGCAGTTATAATTTTTGTAAATTTTCTCATTTAGTGTCAGGTGACTGCATAAATGATCTTTTGTGTTTAGGATTCTAAATTGATAACTTTCGTTTCTGCTCTCCTCCAAAGTGTATCATTGAATTCTGAGGATCTTGAAATTTTTATTCTTTTTTGATCTTCCTCCAAAGTGTATCATTGAATTCTGAGGATCTTGAAATTTTTATTCTTTTTTGATCTTCTTTTAATATAGTGCAACAACTGATACTCTGGTGTTAGATCTTATAGGAAGTAAGGATTTGAGAATGTTATATGGGAGAGAGAGGTAGAAAATATGGCAAGAGTAAGCCACTGTTACCTGTATCACTTCTCCTCCATAATTTTTTAAATTGATGGGAAACATTGCAAGAATAAATTGATAACTCATAATAAAACCTTTACAGAAGTTATTACCACTACGTGACTTCTATAGTTATCAGTAGAAAATTTTGTCTGGAAATTTTCATTATATAACCTTCTAATTGTTTAATTTATAAATTTCAGTTGTGCTCCTCACTTGAACATTAATCTTCAAATGAACTATTGGCCTTCCCTTCCTTGCAACCTTCAAGAGTGCCAGGAGCCCTTGTTTGATTTCATTGAATCTCTATCTGTCAACGGAAGTAAAACTGCAAAAGTAAGAATTTCCTTTTCTTTCTTACGTTCTCTGTTCATGCTTTCCAGTAAGATCTAATATTTTGTCTAAGGAATGATCAAATGAGTTTCTCTTCAAATGGAGCCTGCACTGAGAATTATTACTATTAGATGTCGCAGTCATCGTTCCGAGTTAATGTAGCAAACCTTTTTTTAATGTACTGGAAAATGATTCAAAACCTTAAAGTTTACCTATTTTCATACACTACAGAGGTTGAATAATCCTTTGGAAAAAGATTATGAGTAATTTCATTCCTTTATGCTTGCTGTCTTACTCCTAGAATGTCCATTGCATAGAGATAAGTGAATGAAGCATGGCAAGGCCTATATCACCGTAATTGCAATTGCAAACAAGAGCCTGTGTGGCCACTGGGATCTTTGTGTTCTCCAGGATACATCTTTTTTTTATTTATTTCTAAAAGGTTTCTACTATTTTGCAGATTGATTTTCTTACTTGGTCAATGAATGTTACAGGTCAACTATGAAGCTAGTGGTTGGGTAACTCATCAAATAACTGATTTATGGGCTAAAACATCACCAGATTTTGGTCAAGCTGTCTGGGCTTTATGGCCGATGGGTGGAGCATGGCTTTCCACCCATCTATGGGAGCATTACACTTACACCTTGGATAAAGTAAGATCCTGATTTTTCATATAAAGTGTGTGTCATGTTTAGGTCAAATTTTTGCTTGAAATTTGCTTCATAGAGGAGTTTAAGAAAAACTCTCTCACAGATCAGACCATTGCTTGAGACTTGTGATGGCATGACATGATAATGCTCAAATATGGATATTCCCTAGAAATATATATAAACACAACTGTTTTAGATCAATATTTAACTTTGTTCTTTTAAATTCATGCATTCTTCCTTATATCATCGTATACATCCTAGATTTAAGATGGGGTTTTTTATTAAATCTATTTGCAGTGAAGCAAGTTAGTAAAGACCTATATTACCACTCAATTTATCATTGTTAATATTTTATCGCCACTGAGTAATATCTAAAGAGGAAAAGATGGGTGTTTTTTGAATTCTGTTTTCATGTTTGCGTTACTCCAATTTATGGATGAGGTCAAAACTTGGGAAAGGGAATGCTTCAAACCTTATGATAGCCACGCACGGTAATGAAAATGGATATACATTTAGGAGTAGAGAGAATAGAATTCTCACTCCTAGTCCGCCCATTCCCGGTAAAAAATAAAAAATAAAAATAAAAAATAAAAAAAATAAAAAAATAGAAAACCCACCTAAGGCTTTCTCCAAGAAATTCCAGATGTGGAATTTCCAAGGTACTTCTCATTGCCAGGTTCATGAATATCCTTGATATGTGTTTAAATAACATCATTCTATATCTTTCCTTGAATCTCTAAGGTTAGTTTTGTGGCGGCATACTGTATATAGTTTTATTTCTACCTTGAATTTTCTATATGTAGATTGTTGCTAATATTTTCTACATATTTAGGAATTTCTTAAAAATAAGGCATATCCTTTGTTGGAAGGATGTACATCATTTCTGTTGGACTGGTTGATTGAAGGCCCTGGAGGATATCTGGAGACCAACCCATCAACATCTCCAGAGCATACCTTTACTGCTCCTGATGGTAGGCCTGCTAGTGTGAGCTACTCAACAACAATGGACATGTCAATCATTAAAGAAATTTTTTCTATAATTGTTTCTGCTGCAGAGGTGAAACTCTTATTCTGCATTGAACAAAGAATAGTCAAATTTTTCTATCTTAATAAGCTCATAATATTAATGGCTAGAAAATTTATTGGCATGCAGGTTCTTGGAAAAAGTAAGGATTCTCTTATTGAAAAGGTTCTTCAGGCTCAACCTAAACTTCCGCCAGTAAAAATTGCTAGAGATGGTTCCATTATGGAATGGGTAAGTGCAAAGTTTGAAATTAATTTTGTACTTCTATGTAAAATCTTTTTATATGCTAGCTATTTGATGTAGTTCTACTATGTAATGGGGATCTACAAAAGCTGTGTTTACTATTGGTAATATATTCTCTCTTTGTTATGTAAGGCACAAGATTTTGAGGACCCAGAAGTGCATCATCGACATGTGTCACACCTCTTTGGTCTATATCCAGGACACACAATTACTGTTGAGAAAAATCCTGATCTCTGTAAAGGGGCTGATTATACCCTTTATAAAAGAGGTTTGCATCTGATAATTGCCTATTACTTGGTTCATGCAATCTAGTTCGGTTCAAGGATGTTTAGCAGCCAAGGATTTTGAATTTTGTTAAAGTATAATGTTTGTTAAATTGTAAGTTTATGTTCTGAGCAGGAGAGGATGGTCCGGGATGGTCAACCACATGGAAAATTGCTCTCTGGGCACGCCTTCGCAACAGTGAGCATGCATATCGCATGGTGAAGCATTTGTTTGATTTGGTTGATCCAGATCATGAAGGCAATTTTGAAGGAGGATTATACAGCAACTTATTCACAGCGCATCCCCCATTCCAGATTGATGCCAACTTCGGGTAAGCAGAATCTTTTGTCTTATGTCATTGGAATTGCATGGCACTTTGATCAGTCTTATTTTCGTATGATCAATTTTATTCTCGACTGTGCTATGGGCATTTCTATGTATTGATACAGAAATGAAACGATACAATTAGTTGGCTTAAAAAAAAAATCAGTAAAATCACTTATTCTATTATCCTTTTCATCTTGTTGGATATAGGAATCACTGGAGAGCCCTTGAGAGTTTGTGACATCCTTAGTCGTTGTACTTTTAAGTTTCTTAGGTTAAACTTAAATTAATCATACACTCAAGTGTATCAACTTTTAAGTCTCTTACTTTTAAGTCACTTTTTCTGAACATATGACTTTTTAGGAAGAATATGATAGTTTTGGGCAAAGCTTTTGATTCCACGATTTATTTTGTCAGCTTTTCAGCAGCAGTTTCTGAGATGCTGGTGCAGAGTACTATAAAGGATCTTTACTTGCTTCCTGCACTTCCCCATGACAAGTGGGCAAGCGGTTGTGTGAAAGGATTGAAAGCGCGTGGTGGGGTGACAGTCAACATCTGCTGGAATGAAGGGAACCTGCATGAAGTTGGTCTATGGTCAAATGGACAAAATCCCGTTAGAAGATTACATTATAGAGGAACAACCGTCACTGCAAATATATCAACTGGTAGGGTTTACACGTTCAATAATAAGTTAAAATGTGTGAGGACTCGTTCTGTCTGAGAAGCGTCTTTTCTTAAGTGTTAAAGATCTTACAGAGGGCATTTTTTTTCAGTTCCTAACAAATCTGCTGAAGAACTTGAAGTCCTTTGCATAAATGTCATACTCCCTTTTCAAAAACCTTATTGGGAATTTATAATGTCTTAAAATCAATTCAACTTTGTTCGGAAGATGTGAACATTCTTGATTTATTTATATAATCAATCAGTTATCTTTATTAATGATCCCGGATGCATTTTAGGAAGGAGGGGGCATCTCTATTGATGATTTTTCTGCATTTCACTTATATTATTTACTGCTGAATGAGAGGAATATACTCCTCTGAAATTTGGAAACAAAACATTTAGCTAGTTGAAGATTCATAAATGATCAATCCTTTTACCTGCTTTCATTAATTTATTTATCTCAAACAAGATCTGAAGCTGAAAAGATGGGAACAAGTGCTGAGATTTGAGACGCTGACAGGTTTGTTTAAGTGAGTCGATGATGATAATTGTTGGACTATCACTTCACATTCTATAACTTCTTGGAACTTAGAAAATTATAAAGAAGCTACAAATGCAGAGGAAGAATTCTGAAGAAATCCAATTATCATACCTCTAAGTTGGATGGTTATTTATTTTTTTATTTTTGGGATCTGAGCTGAATTATTAGTCGAGGCTGATTTTAGTATTTTTTTACTAAATTAATATTTATCCTTCAATTTTTTAACATACGTTGTGATAAATTTTTTTTAATTGATAAAATCTTATTTTTATCCTCATTACTTTTCACCATTTCTCTCTTCTCATCTCTTTCCAGACCCGTTTTACTTCTTCTTCTCCTCCTTCTTCTTTTATTTTCTTCACGGAAAGCCATCTCCATCTTCTTTTTCAAAAATCGTTAAGCAAAAATTTTAAAATTTTATTTTTCATTTTTTCACTGAAAATTCAAGTGTCACCTGCCATTTTCGTCTACGAAGCCGCTCTTCTCCGGGTAACTCAACAAAAGCCAAACTCAATAAATTACTTTAAAATCAAATATTTACAATATTAAACTTTTATTATAAGTCCAAAAAAATTCTAAAAAGCACGGAACCACAACCTGCCACCAAAAAAAAAAAGAATCAAGCACATAACCACAAACCCAAAAGACCATTAGAAATTTGAACTCTCTTTCCCTTTCTCTTTCACTTCAGGTTTCACAAAAACCAAACATGGGTTATTGCTCATAGTATACAAGATAAGATGAAAAAGACAACAACTTGAAACATACCCAGATGAAAAAAACAAGATCTAAACAAAACCCGCTTATCTTTTTTTCAATTTTACCTTAATCCTCGTAGCTTCTGCAGCAAACCAGTAGCAGCAGACAACAAGCCCAAGACGCCAACAACATTGCAGAGGATAACAACTTTCCTCTCCATCTCTCTCTATCTCTCTCAAAGTTTGTTGTTTCTGTTGGATTTTGAAGTAATTTAAAGTAACCCGGAGTTGAAAAGGACGGCTTCAAAGATGAAAATGGCAGCTGACACTTGAATTTTCAGTGAAGAGATGAAAAATAAAATTTTAGAATTTCTGCTTACTGTTTTTAAAGAAGAAGATGGAGTTGACTTTCATTGAAGAAAATGAAAGAAGAAGATGGAGAAGAAGTGAAATGGGTCTGGAAGAGATGAGGAGAGGGTGATGGTGAGAAGTAAGGAGGGTAAAAATGAGATTTTATCAATTAAAAAAGTTTTATCATAATGTCTGTTAAAAAATTGAGAATAAGTGTTGAGTTTGATAAAAGATTGAGGTGGGTAATTTTTTAAAATGTACGCCAGAGTAATTATCCCTTCAAATATGACATGACATTCTTGATAGTAAATTTAAAGATTACGGTAACATTAAGGTATTATTCAAGCATCATCCTCACCAACAAACACAAACTCTCTGCTTTGTTTGTACTAGTCTCTGACTCTCTCTGCTTACTCCATGGCTGCCTCTGATGCCTGTTATAAGTAAATGACACGACCCGTTCCTGAAAATATAGAAAAATTAACACGTGGACGAATCGTGTCTCGATTAATTTCTAAAATTTCATTCAAACCCCAATTTTAAATCTGGATCTCAGATCCAACAACACAATATAAATAAATACTTCTTTTAAAAAAATATCCCATTGATAGTTTGTGACTTCAAAACAATTAAAGTAAAACTAATTCATGAAAAATAATTATGTAACTGTAAGATACTTAAGTACTTTCAAAATGAATCCTAAGAAATAAATGAAAATAAATGAAAACATCAAACATTATCATCATCAAGTACCCACCTTGACCTACTTTTCAAGAGCTTGCTCAGAACTCTGATCACCTGAGGGGAGAAAATTTTATAAAACAGGAGAGGAGTGAGTAAAAACTCAGTGAGTAGGGTGAAATAACCAAAAACTAAACACATGAATCAAAACATATCTTTTTCAAAAAAAAAAAAAAGATCATATATAAACAGTTCAAATAATTTTTTCCATATACTATTTTCAAATACACAAAACTTGAAAAATCAACTACAATATTTTATGAAATAAAATACCATGTACCCAAAATCTACCATCATATCCATGATTTACCATCATCATAATCATAACTCATCGTTTGGCGAGACCTAGCATCGCGCTGGTATATCCATATTAATCAATACGTATACGCAGCCCCCAAAG
>JANLJB010029327.1:2266-14489 GCA_026212285.1 Bursera cuneata | reverse complement strand
TTGAAATGACGGTCCAGGACAGTCATTTTGAAATGACGGTTCAAAAGTCAGTGGTTTCAATATGACGGTTCAAAAACCAAGGGCTATTTTACAAAAATCTGGCTAAGGCAAATTGAAACTAAATGGAACCTAAAGTTTCCTAAGACATTCCTACATACGTATGAAAGTAAAAACAACAATTTTCATATGAAATTAATATAGAACTCAAACTTTTGGGAGGCGATACAATCCAACTAATTAAGTCTAATTGGATTATATTGCATCCTAGGGTTGAATTAGTGCTTAAGTTCCCAAATTTGGATTTCAAGGAGGTTTGCTTGGACTTGATCTTCTTGGAGCTTGTAGTGAGGCTTGCGGATTCGAATCACAAAGTCTACAGATTAAAGAAGTAACTATATGGTCTCAAATCCCCAAGGGCTTGGTTTGAACACTTTGGCAAAGCTATAAGAGGTCATGAATATTGTCAAAGTCAAGTTGATCATAGCATGTTTTATAAACACTCAAAAGAAGGTAAAATTGCTATTTTAATTGTTTATATGGATGATATTATCTTGACAGGAGATGATAGTGCTGAACTAAAAAGACTTAAAGAAAGGCTTGCTGATAAATTTGAGATCAAAGACTTAGGGGTGTCGAATTATTTCCTCGGAATGGAGTTTGCTAGGTCTAAGGAGGGTATATTTATCAATCAACGCAAGTATGTAGAGGACTTGCCCAGAGAAACAGGCATGCTTGGTTGTAAAACCGTTAAAACACCAATGGAACCCAACACAAAAATTCAATCTGCTTATACCAAAAGTGAAGTTGATAAAGAATGATATCAACGGCTTGTTGGAAGGTTGATCTATATGTCCCATACACGACCAGATATAGCATTCTCTATAAGTATGGTCAGCCATTTTATGCATTCACTTGGACAGGAGCACTTTGAAGCTGTTATAGAATTTTAAAATACTTGAAGGGGACACCTGGAAAAGGACTACTTTTTAAAACCGTGGACATCTACAAATTGAAGTCTAGGCTGGGAGTATATCAGATAGGAGGTCAACATCTAGATATTGTTCCTTTCTAGGAGGAGATCTTGTTACTTGGCGTAGTAAGAAACAGAATGTGGTTACGAGAAGTAGTGCAGAGGCAGAATTTAGAGCAATGGCTCATGGTATTTGTGAAGTTATGTGGATTAAAACAATGTTAGAAGAGTTGAAGGTTCCTGATTCGCTGCCTATGAAGTTATACTGCAACAATAAGCGATTTCAATCGCCCACAATCCTCTTCTTCATCTACAGAACAAAGCATGTAGAAGTTGATAAGAACTTTATTAAACTTGATAGTGGACTGATTCGTTTGCCATACATCCTGTTAGAATCCTAATTACAAGGTATAGAACTTGAATCCCACATTGGATGTGTGAGTTTCTTGTGTGAAATTTATAAGGCTTTGGGCTCTCCCGCCTCAATAGCTAACTTTTGAGGTGTGGTTCTCCTAAGGTTCTTATCAACGGACTAGTACTAAAAGCCAGCGTGCGTGAGCACAGGGCTGCGGAGTATGTTAGAATGTTAGGATCCTAATTGTAAGGTATGAGACTTGAATCCCACATGGGAAGTGTGAGCTTCTTGTGTAGAATTTATAAGGCTTTGGGCTTTCACCTCAATAGCTAACTTTTGGAATGTAGTTCTATAAAGGTTCTTATCACATCCCAACTGTAGAACAGATTGCTGATGAATGAAAGAGGCTGCACAAAAAACAATTAGAAACTTTGATAGGCAAGCTTACTTTGGAAGATATCTTCAAGCTAGCTTGAGGAGGAGTGTAGGAAAATCAGGAATATATTTTAGGCTGTAATTAGGAATGTATCAGCTTTAGGAATGTATCAACTAATTTGTTATTTTTTCCTAGTTTAGATTTCTTGTAATCTATTTAAGAAAGGATCTGCATAAGTAATAATAGAAAATATTATTCTCTCAATTTACAGTAACAACTAAAGTTACCGAGCACAAGGCACTCAACATCATAAATTCATCTTCAATACTCTTCAATTTCAGACCAAAGATAGGCCAACACATGATTCACAAAACTTCATATCAAGATATTAACTTCTACCCTTCATTTTATTTATTTATTTTGCAAAGGCACCAGGGTGCATACAGGAAAGGGGGCCAAATTCCAGAAAAATTTAGAGACAAACATGTTTCAAAGCAACAAGAGACAGCTTCGTATTATGGTTAAAGGAAACATAAGACAGACAGATAGCAAAAATAACAGAGAGCAATTTCACATGATATGTCAAGTTCCCGTAACTGATGTTCCAAGCAACCCGTATGCAGAGAAAGTTTAACAGAAGAGAGTTCATTATAACTGAAAAGCTACTAGACAAACCTTTGGCAAGTAAGGAACACAACCAAGGCCCATTGACTAACCTCGCAAGAGAAAAAAACATCAAATAACAAAAACAAGTCATGCAACAAAGAAAACAACAAAAGAAATAACAAAGAAACAAAATAAATTCATTATATGAAATATACCTTGAATATGAACATAAGAGATCCAACCACCTTTTGGTGGTAACTAGCAAGAGAAGGATCCCTAAGAATTCGCATAAGAGAATTGATCGCAACCTGAATTCAATTGAACATTGAAATTTAAAAAAAAATGTAAAAATAAAAATAGTAATAATACTACTATCAAGTGTACAAATACCAATTTTTTTTTTTCATGAGAGTATACCGTTGAATGATAATCCTCAGATGTAGCAAAAGATGGCCAAAGGTCCATTGGTAGTTCATCCATTGCTGGAATATGTTGACCTGAATCACTGGCAGCACGGGTAACTTCTCCATGTGACCCTGACAATTGCTGATTCCGTTTATGTGCATGAGGATCCAAAGCACCCATAATTCCAAGCACCTGGCAGAATCCAAGAATCCTTTTAGCATGACAAAACATATTAAGAATATAGTAAAACATCTGAGTCCAAGGTAGCTACCTTTAGCACTTCCCGTCTCGTAGACCAAACTAACTCACCATTCAACAATTTCAAGAGCAAGCCAAGTAATTGCGGGTATTCATTATATGGAGTTATGACATACCTACTCGGATCAAACATAAAAAGGCCTTAAAAATACAAAAAGAGGATATTACGCAACATAAAACCAAAGAAATCATTTTCCTAATTCACAAAAAGCTATCAAGGACAATACATGTCACATAGTATCATGTTACCAATATATTTGATTTTGCATAAGCAAGTTCATGTATACTTATAGGCATCAATGCAAAGGGAAAAAATATTCAATTCACATGAGCAGTCAAATCTGAGAAACAAATATTTAAGTGACACAAAAAGGAAAACTGGTTAATGGAACAGAAAGTAAATGTTGATAACCTCCATCTTTACCAAAAGTATCACATGAGAAAACTGAATTAAGTTAAATAATTGGCAGTAATGCAACAAATAGAGACATGCCACATACCCAGTGCTCTGGACAACTTGACCGAGGGTTGAAACAGCCACTTCACGTTTTGTGACAGCTGCTCCATCCACTAACGCTTCAACAATTAAAGGCATAAGTTCGGATATATATTGTCTCATACCAAAACCACCCTAAACAAAAGTCACAACGCAAAAACCATATAAGAAATCATCTTTTAGTCTTTGATAAGGATATATAAAATGATAATAGCACTTTATGCAAGTTGAAATAACCTATCATTAATTACATAGCAATCAGGCTAGGTTACCTATCAGAAATATGGTTGATAACAACCATAACATCAAGTGGTGGAAAAAGAATTTCAAACTTGCATGTAAATGATATCAAACAATTTAACACATGTTACTTGAGAATGGGGAAGGGGGAAGAAACAATATCATGCCAAACAACATGACATCAAATATGAACTCATATCTTTGGCTCAATGAAAACAAAATAGTCAGAGGTCATCATTATGCTTCCTTCGGGCTTTGGTTGAAGGACTATTAAATTTCTTCTACATTTCATTTTTTTAGAGTAAACAACAAAACTTCGATTAAAATATCTTCTTTATTCTTTATTCATCTTAATTTAAGGTCTGGGGTAACTCATATCCTCGGTTTTCAATTTTGTTCAAGAAGAGGCTGGAATATATTGTGGTTGATATACAGGTGTTTTTGGCAGTATTTGGTATCGGATGGTTTCCCCTCCATAGCAATTTTTGCCGTCATTGTGATCTTCCAGTCTACATCTGTATCTTCTCTTTTTCATTATTAACACTATGTATGTAGTTTCATATAACCAAAAATCAAAAAAACAAAAAGGAAGTAAAAAATTCCAAATACAACCACTGCCAAATCACCCTGGATTTACAAGAGAATAACCTTGTCAGGGGAAGATCCAAGTAGACAATTCATAGAATGAGCAAAAGAATGTGAGGGAATACTAATTCCATCCACCTCAGATTGGAAACATTAGAAGCTATCAAAATAGATATTTTAATCTCCTGCTTTGAAGTTGATTATTTACATTAATCTTCTGGGCAACATGTATATGTCTACTATTATTCCATCGAGAGGGTGAGAAGTGACTTGAGGCTGAGGTACCTCTAGAGGGAATATTAATTCTTAATTGCTCACACAGCAAGTTCTATGAAATTTGCTGTTTCAAGATCTGTAAAAGGCATTTCCTGTGAAAAAGCATGTTGAGGAGAGTGAAAGAAACTCTTTTATGCCTGAGAACAAGATTTTCATAAGGATCAGAAGGTTCTCATAGACCCAAGAGTGAGTAGTAGATATCAATCAAGAACTTGAGTTCTTCCCAATCAAAAATGTCCCAGTCATACACAATTCAAAAATTGGCATAAAATGAGTATACACTATTATACTAATCAATAGAAAGACGAGTCAAGTTCTGCACAGCACCCCTCAATCCCCCCACAACCAACTAAAAATCCATAGCACATGGCACAAAATTGTGGTTATATCTTAGAATAAAAAGTTTACCCACCACTCTAGCAAGATCCCCAACAGTTACAAGAACTCCACTAATAATGCCATTGTTGGCATTGATCCCAGTGCCCTCAAGAAGTCTTGCCACAAGTGCCTACAAAAACAGAAACGTACTAAATGAAGGTGGACAGGAAGAATCATAAAAAGAAACTAATCAGAAAAGGTAGAATAAAAAACAGGACAAATATTAAGAACACAGAAATAGTATAACCTTGTGTATAGGAGCAATATATGGGCGTATTAGTCTTTCACAGTTGCGTATTAAGCAACCAAGTAACTTCGCACTTTCTTCCCTGCATTTATTATCTGCACTGCTGACAGCATAAGAAGTCAATATCCGGCACTTCAACTCTCATAGAACATAGAACATAGAAGATATTCTTTTCTCTAACCCAGAATCCCTCAAGTAGTATTAGTAAAGTTTTTCAAAAATAGCTATCAACTGTAAGTCATTAGCCGCTTGAACATCACCTTTGGTCTAAATATGTCAATAACTGTATGAGATGACGACGAAGTGCAGGAAGAACATATGCAGGATTTTTTTCAGATAATCTCCCAGCCACCGAGATTGCATACTCTCGAACATCAAAATCCTATTGCAATTAAAACATTACAATATTCAAAAAGCAATATAGAGAAATTCGAAAATTGGATAAAATCACATAAAATTCTCTCCCCAATTTGCAGATATTTGGAAGTTCAGAAGCTGCAGTCAAATGACTTGTGGCCTTTCTGGGGAGAAGATATTTGTTTGAAGAAAGGCTGTTTCTTTTTAATGTTCTTGTAGAAGCTTTTTCTATGCTGTTCCAGAATGGGCCTCTTGCTTAATCCCATCTTGTAAAGTTCTCCTTTCTTTTATAATACATTATTCAGTTGTTAATAAAAAATTTATTTACAGAAAAGGTACAAGAAATCCTGCAACTTGAATGCAGCTTGCTATGATTGAAACTCCAGAAACTGATGTTCATATAGACTTTATATAAATTATAATTATGTTCTAAACCCATGTACTGGGAGTAATGTCTTACAAAGCTTGTATCTCAAGTTTTAACATCCCAAGTGATGAGGTACTTATTAAGATGGAACATCACTTGCATTCCAACATTTGTATGGCACTATTAAATGAGTGTCACATGTCAGATATGCTTTTTTAAAAATAAATCTAAAAAAATCATTAAATAGAGGAAGCAGATACAAAACATGACTAGAAGTCCTCAATGACATCAAAATCCGTTCTATTGCAGAAAAGCAGGGGTCACATGTCCAATCTTATGGATTAAGGTGATGCGAAGTTAATTTTACTAAATTGTGAGCTTCAAAATATAATAACTACAGAATTTTAAACACATGCATCTATCCATTAAAATGAGGCAGCCAAACTTGCTTTATCTCCTTAATGGTGCACGTTTTCCAAGGAGCCAATGCGTCATTCATTTTCTGGAAAGCAATTTAGCTATGGTATGTGGGGCAGATTTTTATGCTTACAGAGAAAGCTTGGTTTTGCTTCCATCAACACCTTGACGATTGCACATCCCATAGCTAAATTTACCAGGTGGGACGATTGCACATCCCATATATATATGTAAAGGAAAGCCTGGACAAAACAAAATTCTAAGCCTAGACAAAACAAAATACTAAGCTGGACATCCCAAACAAAGTAATTAGCTAATAACACCACCTAGTGTCTATATATACCAAAAAATAATAATAATAATTATTATTATTATTATTAAAAAAAAAAACCATTCCATTAATATATTGTTCTTTTGTAACACAGTCTTTGAACAATTTAGGAAGACAAAAAAACCACAATTTTATGCTAATATACCGTGAAAAAATTACCATAGGTCACATAGTGAAAAAAGCAGTAGAGGCTTTTGAAAAAAAATAGAAAGTTTTAAAAAGGGTAATTTCATTTTTCACATCATATCAGGCTCTATTTTCAATTGTTTCTAGAGGAATTTCCATAAACTCTCTCATTAATTGTAAGAATGTTTTTGATGACTGATTTTCTTCTTTCCTTAAAATTGTTCTCTAATTTATTTTCTTTTTTTTCCTTTTAACAAATTTAAGAGAGAATATGAGGGACTACCAGTCCAATAAAAAAATAATAAAGCAACAGTAACTACTCATATGGCAACAACTTAACAAATAAGTCTACACAAACAGCATCATGATCGTAAAACAGCTTTCATGAGGGCATAGTTCTGGACAAAATAAAGTTAGAATAAATATTTTAGTGACAGCATTGGCTTCAAATATAAACGTTATATGTTCAATTAAAAATCTCCAAGCATTTTAACAATCACAAATCGAGAACCAGCTAAAACCATACCTCATCATTTAAAGCAGCAAAAACTGCACTCAAACTATCAGCCTGCGCTAGAAACTCATCGAAACCTCTATTCCAATGAAGAGAGGAAAAGATAGACTGGCGAACAGTAACATCAGCATCAGCAACAGCAGCAATAAGAAGCTTCTCCACAAGCTGCAGAAGGCCAAAATACGAGAAACAAAATTAATAAGACAGAGCTGCACTCAACATTAAACAAGCAGAACATGGACATTACATCACTGAAAAATAAGAAGCAAAAAATAAATAAAATTGAAATAACCAGACCTCTTCCATAAGACGACGTTGCTTTCCTCCAGTCCGATTAGACCTACTAGGACCAAACTGTGTACTTGATACACCAGATAAAGAATTCGCAACTAGTTTGCAACAACATAGTGCAGCATCTTTTCGTGTGACTTTATCCTCGTCATCCAAATATACAACAACTGATTCTCTTGCAAACCCAAGAAGTTCATGGCCCTAAACCATATTTCAGATTCAGAATGAAACTTGTGTCGAAAATAGGACTCATAATGGACAATATCCAAATACAAACCTTAAAATTAAAGCAAGCAAGAGTTTGCAATGCTAGTTGTACTAGGGCTGAACCATTATGGTCTGAAACTAGCTGAGGGACATTCGTCATATTTCCTCTAACCAAGGCAACAGCTGGCCTTGACTGGGAATAATGGGATTTTGAAAGAACTGATGATATTGAGTCAAGCAGCCGATCTTGAACGGTAGGTAACAAAGATGGAATGCTGAGACATCAACCAGTTAAATGGAAGGTCAACATCTCTTAATAAAATAATCACCAGGAACATCTAAAGAAAGAGTAGAAGAATGCCCTAGAGTACCTGATAGTAATTTGTTCAAGGGCATCTACAAGTGTAGTGGAAAGACCAGCAGAAAACATAACATCCAAGAGACCACGAACATGAGGTTCCATGACAGGACCCATGGCTTTTGCGATGTTCCCAACACAAGCCAAAGCCTCATGTGAGGGTCGTCCTCTGCGTGGAGCAATCTGCATATCACAATATATGCCAACAATTAGAAATCTTGTTGCCTATGAAACCAGCATACTCCAATAAACAGTAGCTACATAGAAAATGCAACAAGAGCAAGCCAAAACCAAGGCACTAAAACAGTAAAAGAACATCCTTTAAGTCTTACTGCTTCACGCAAGTGAGATGTAATTGTCGGCAAATAATTAAAAAGTTCCCCGTCCAAAGCACCAGCCATCTCCCCAAGGGCAATGAACCCACTGTCACGTTCAGCTGGTGTCCGCAGGACCGTGAGAATGTAATTCATGCATATCTGAAAAGACATCCCAGTTTCAAGCACACATTATACGAGTAACTTACTGTTATATATTTAAGGATAATTCGCTCCAAAATGTAACAATTATACGAAAAAAATTAAAGAAATCCACAAACCTTTAAGTAGTTCGTAACAAACCGGTCACGCAAGAAATGAGCAATGCGAGGTAGCAGTGAAGTTATGCTAAGGCGAACAAGCCGATCCCGGTGCTCCAAATATCGAAGTACAATTTCGGCAACTTCTCTGTACCTTGACATCATAAACTCGCCAGTATTCCTGTCCATAAAACATTTTAATTTTGAGTCACATCAAGCACAAATTAGTAGAAAGGGCTAAGCAACTAATGTGCAGATTGTAAGATTGGTGAGACGCATCACATAATCTATCCAACAAAATCTGACAGTTCTTAACTATGTTACACAACTCCTGTACACTAAAAAACACAGTTCTTCAAGATCCAACAAGGGATAATGATAGCCAAGAAGCTAAGAGATGTCAACAACAAACCTTGACATCACATGAGGCAAACAAATCATAATCATGAGTGGTAAGCTAGAAAGCACAGTAATGCATATGGATTAGTAATAAAATGAATAATCATAATAGAACTCACTAGAAAAGAAAAAATAAATGATAAATGCAAGTGGATCAAGCGGTTTCCTCAAAGCCAATTTACTGAAACTAGAAAATCAAACATATTTGAAGTCACAAAATGTTGTATACATGTAGATCTCTACATACCTCAAAAGCTCCCCAACAGCAAGTAAAGAACCATGTATGCTATGTACAGGAGCATTTCTGCCCAACCCATCTTGTGTAGCCTCAAACATTCGATAATACCTATAAAAAGACAATACAACTGGAGTATTTCTCAACAAAAAGTTTAAAAAATGCAAAAAAAAAAAAGACTGAGCAAGAGTTTTTCAAAGTGTGGTAGAACCTTAAATTTACAAGTCTTGTACATAAAATAGTATCACCAAGATTACCTTATCAAGAAAGCCAACATTAGACAGTGCCACATCACCACCCTAACAAAAGACTCGCTTAACAGATACAAGGGCACCAAAGGTGCAAAAAAGCCAACCAGGTACAGTAGTCCACTATTAACCTACTGGTTAGCAGATCGATGCAATACTTTTATCTATTTCTTTACTTTCCAACAAATTTTCTAGTTTCTTTGCACTACCATCATGGCATCATTGCCCTAGTTACATAATCCTTTAAGAATCCTTGTAGAAGCTGTTTGCACTTAAAACTTTTTGTTCAAAGTCTTTGCTCAGCCTCTTGAACTCCATAACTTTTTTTTTTTTTTGATAATCCAAAAATCCCTCACCCTTTCATTATTTACCAAGTTCTTAAACTAGAGGCTACTTCCACACTCCACAAGCTTGGTAGAGGGGAAACATGTGAGGCATATATTTGTCCCAGTAGGTGGCCCCATGGGAATTTGAACCCTTGACCTCAGTGATAGGGTCAAGGCTTCTTACCACAAAGTCCAACCCATAACTTCATCTTTACTTTCTTTGTTTCTAAGTGTTGAGATGTAAATTAGGAAAATATATTATTGTAATTGATTAGGAAAGAATAGATTAGGAAAATAGTTATTGTGTACTATTGTATTTCCTACTTAGACTAGGATGTATTAGTATATAAGAATGTACAAACTATGAGAAATATACATAAATTATTCATCTAATTTCACACTAAGTTATATTTATTCATCTCACTTTAAATGCTCACTACAGCCTCTCTAGAAAAGCAAAATAGCTACTTTTTGCTACATAAAAACAACGAACCCATGAAATCTCGCATTTTTCGGGACAAATTGAAAGCTTTTTTTATAACCCAAAAACCAGCTTAGCAACAGCTAAACACTGCAATCTTCGTAAAGTGGAAACTTGTAAGTGCAAAGCAAGACCCTAAGAAACCATATCCGAAACCTTGAGGGAGGAAACCACAAGCTTTACTGCAGACAGCAATTTTTACAAAAAAGCATCATCTATCAGCCAAGTAAAGAAGAAAATTTGCAAGAAAAATGTCCTAAGGATCCCAAACTCCAACCCCTATAGTCCTCTCTAAAACATTAAACAAAAACATCTCAATTAAAGAGAGAAGAGATGTTAATTCACTAATTTCTCTCACTCAAATTTCTCATGAAATCAAAACTCTGCCAAAGAAGTTACTAGATAAAACCAGCCTACTCTCAACAGACAAAAAGAAATAAATAGATAAATAACAAGCTATGGTTATTAAGATACCAGCACTAGGACTTGCTAAATTTAAATGAATATAGAGATGACCAAAAAACCTGTAACAACAACCATTAAAGCATAACTGAACATCACACCAGTTTCTTTATAAGTGCCATCCATCACACTTGCACATGCAGTACAATTTAAATGACATTATACTCCTCTAAGACACTTCATTTAAAGACTTTAGAGATAAAGCAGTCCACCTAAGTAGAGCCTATTCAAGAAGGCAGCTTTACAATAACCAGCCGACAACAAGCCACCAGAAAACCTTCACCTTCACATCCAGGCCCTCTAACCCTTCTAGACTTTGCCTTTCCAAAACCAGAAGTCCTGATAACCACCTTATGCAATCCCTTCAAGTTAGCTCAAACGCTTCCATTTCTTGATAACATAAACTTGAGGTGCCTTTGAAGTAATAATCAACTCAAAAATAAAGTAATATCTAAACAATACCCTAAAGATTAATCTTTCCACAAAAACAGAAGCTCTTTATGAATTATGAGGCAACTTTTTGCATAATTACGAGTCACTGGATGTCTTTCATGGCAGCAACTACAACACTTTAAATCAAAATTTTCCATTCTATCCCTTGCTATTTCTCTTATTCCACCTTTAAAAATATTTAGTGGTGCCAAACATATTAACTAACTGTTATCCAAATCAAATTTTCAAAAATACATAACTAACCATTGCACACGCCAGCGTGTCTCACGCTTTTCAATAACGCGAAGGCAAGCACGCAATGCCTCTACAGCACGCTCCCGAACAGCCAATGTAGGATCCCTCAGTGCAACCCAGATAGCATCGACAAATTCACGTACATGTACATTGAACACAGTTGAAGCATTTTCTGCCATTTCCTACATGAATTAAAAATGCAAAACTGATATTCTCAGTTTTTTTGGGTTTGCTCCACCAAAGTTATGATAAGTATATAAGATTTTAACTAGAACAAACTAAAATTCAATGAGATTGAATGGGGTGAACTTCAGAACACATCATTTCGGCATAAAAGAATATTTATGGGCCCATTTTTAACAAAAAACGTATCACTTCGAAGCAAACAGTCATGGATCAAGTTTCAGTCTATTCTTATTGTATGCCCAGAAAGAAAATCAATATAACCTAATACCAAAAGCTAGCCCATAGTTGTAGACAACAGCAAAACTAACACCCTCCAACTTACTTTTAATATTAAGACAGCAGCAAAACGGCGATACTCTACCCTATCCCCACGAAGCCAATCCAGTGCCATTTTCACCTGTAACCAAAAAATAAATAAAAAGGAAGCCATCACATTCTGCTTCCATAAATAATCATACACTCCCA
>JANLJB010029326.1:0-14489 GCA_026212285.1 Bursera cuneata | reverse complement strand
CTAATAATTAAATCAATATTTATCAAAATAAGCATAAAAATATTAAATTTTCCACTCACAGTACTCGGGAATCAATCCCAGGAAGTATTCCAATTCTCCGGTAACAAATATTTATTTCTTTTCTTTCATGATGCATTTGATTCTTAAACAAATGTATGGAGCTTTGGTTATCACAAAACACCTTTACTTGGTCTTGTTTTACACCTAGCTCTCCAACAAGCCCTTGTAACCAAATTACCTCCTTTACAGCTTCCATTGCAATAATATATTCAGCTTTAGTTGTTAAAAAAGCTACAACTGATTACAAATTTACCTTCCAACTTATAGTGCACCCAATCAATGTAATATATATATCCTATTAACGACCTTCTCTTGTCAAGATCTATAGCATAGCCACAGTCCACATAACCTACAAGCTTATCATCACCAATGTTGCTTCTTTTATATAGCAGTCCATAATCCGACATTCCCTAAGGTATTAGAAAACCCACTTGACAACTTCCCAATGACATTTTCCCTGATTTTCCATTAATCGACTCACCAAGCTCATTGCATAAGTCAAATCTAGTCTTATACAAACCATAGAGTATATAAGACTATCAACAACACTTACATAAGAAATTTTTAGTATATCTTCTTTTTCCTCCTCAGTGGTTGGACACAACAAAGAAAATAGCTTAAAATGGCAACTAAAGGAGTTTGTACCTTTTTTGCTTCTCCCATGTTGAACTTATGAAGTACCTTCTAGGCATAATCACTTGGCGACAGAAATAACTGAAATCTATCTCTATTCCTATTGATCTGGATACCCAAAATCTTTCTTGTACTCTGCAAATCGTTCATATCAAATTCTCTACTCAGTTGTAGCTTCAGTCTTCCAATTTTCACTAAATTCTTTGATTCAATCAATTTATCATCTACATGCAACAACAGAAATAACCCTTCTCCAGATTTAAACTATGTTATGTATACACAACTATCATACTTATTTCTAGCAAATCCATTTCTCAGCATAAACTCATGAAACCTCAAGTACCATTGTCTTGGAGATTGTTTTAGACCATACAAGGATTTCTTCAACAAACATACTTTACCTTCACTCTATGACTTAACAAACCCTTCCAGTTGTGCCATCACAATCCTTTTTTCAAGATTACTATAAAAATGAAATAAAGTAACTAAGGCAAGCAAACTCTAATAGATTTATGCTTGACAGCTGGTGAATAAATTTCATTAAATTTTATTCCCTCCCTCTTCGCAAATCCCTTTGCCACCAACCTAGCCTTATACCTAGGCTTCTCACTTCCAATAGAACTCTCATTTCTTTTGAAAATCTACTAATAACTTATTACCTTCTGTTTAATGGGATTATCAACAAGTTTCCAATTTTGATTCTTCACCAAGGAATTCATCTCTTCCTTCCTTGCTTCTTGCCAAAGTTTTCTATCATTTCTACGCATCGCCTCCTTATAGCTTCTAGGTTCACTATCATCAAGCTCTTCTAATACAGACAGTATACAAAGGATATCAAATCAACATAACCATAACTAACCGGCATTACTACTTTTCTTCTCACTCTATCTCTTGCTAACTGATAACTGTTCAAGTCTTCGGGTTCTTCATGAGCTTGTTTCTATTTGCCCTGCTCATCAACTTTATGTTCCACTTCAGTTTGAGGATTTACAAAATCAAAGAGCTCCACCTCAACCTCAACTTCCTCAGTATTTAGTTTTAAACTAGGTTGAGGTTCAAGATTATCATCTCTCAATTAAAACTTCGATTCTCTGAACACAACATCTCTGCTTATGAAGCACTTCAATTGTTTTAAGTTTTGATACCATAACGTATACCCTTTTACCTCTTCCAAATAGCCAATGAACATACATTTCATTGGTCTTGGCTCCAAGTTCCTTTATTTGATATATGCATAGGCCACGTAACCCAACACTTTCAAATGTTTGTAGCTTAGAGAAGAACTTGTCCACACTTTTTCTGGAGTCTTCTGATCAATTCCTGTGGAAGGAAATCTACATCTGACATTTTCAAGAATTGCCCTATTCATCCTCTCAGCTAACCCATTTTGTTGGAGTGTCCCTAGTACCTTCTTGTGTCTCACCATTCCCTCATTTGTGTAGAATTGATTGAATTCCTCACTAAGAAATTCTAAGCCATTATCAGTTCTAAGCTTTCTAACTCTCTTCCTAGTTTGAACTTTAACCATTTTATTCCAATCTTTGAGCTTTCAGTAGGCTTCATCATTTGTCTTCAAAATGAAAACCCAAACCTTCCTTGAATAATCATCAATTATCAATATAAAATATAAAATATTTACCGTCACCTAATGTTGCACCTTTGGATTGAACCCTATAAATCAGAGTGAAAGTAACTGAAGGTCTCCTTGGTGGTGAAGCTAGACAAAGATAATTTAACTCTTGTAGCCTTTCTGAAAATGCGATGCTCACAAAACTTTAACTTCCCTATCTTCTCTCCACTTAACAACCCTTGTTTTTTTTAACTCTTGAAGTCCTCTCTCACTTACATGGCCAAGCCTTTTATGCCATAACAATGTATGATTGGAATCAATAGCTGCAATTAACCCTGTTTCTCCAGTGACGATGCTGAAGAATTTGTAGACCATTTTCTCTCACATCCTTCATAACCATTAAAGAGCCCTTGGTGACTTTTAAAGTATCATTTTCCCTTTTATAACTGCACCCAATGACATCAAGCATCCTTAGTGAGATAAGATTCCTCTTCAGTTCTTATATACGTCTTACAACCGTTAGAACCCTTTCAACGCTATCATGTGTTTTGATTAAAACTCTACCTATTTTAACTACACTACATGTCTGGTTATTCCCAAGTAGCACTTAACCCTCATTGATTGTCTCATATGAGTTAAACCAGCTTCTCTGTGGAGTCATGTGCAATGAGCATATGGAGTCAAGAACCCACATCTTTTTCGAATTCATTGTACCTATCACCAATACATCAGCACTTTCATTGCCATTTTCAACTATAGCAGCATCACCTTTCTCTTTCTCATTGTCTCTACTATGTTTCTTTCTCTTGGGACAAAACTCCTTATGTGCTATTCTTCATGACAATTGATAGTTTTTTTCCCTCTGGATTTCGATCGGGAATTTCCCTTTCCTTTTTGGTCCTTCTTAATAGCTCTTCCTCTAACATTTGGACTCTCTCCCATGTGTTCCTTTTGTTCACTTCTTCTCTGAAGATCTTAAGAGGTCAATACACCTATCATATCTTCCAATGACAGTGATTCCTGACAATGCTTCAAAATATCTACAAACGTCTCATATGATGTCGAAAGTGAATGTAGTAACACTAGTGCTTTACCTTCATCATCATATTTAATTTGTATATTTTCTAAGCCTAAACACAGCTTATTGAACTCATTAATATGCTCTTGTAAGTTCTTTCCCTTTGCCATTTTGTATGGGAAGAACTTCGTTTTCAAATATAATCTACTGGACAAAGTTTTAGTCATATATAGACTTTTAAGTTTTAGCCATACCTTTGCTGTAGACTTAGCCTTTGACACCTCCCTCAACACTTTATCGCTCAAACTGAGAACCAAGGTATTGTAGGCCCTCTTCATAATGTCTTTCTTTTCTCCTTACTATAGCTTTCAGGTGTCTTCCTTTCACCTTCCAAAGCTTCATCCAACCCTATATTTTCAAGCAATGTAAGCATCTTCATCTTCAAAATGGTAGAGTCATTGGCTCCATCAAACTTATCAATCTCATACCTAGTAGTTGACGAAGCCATTTTGATAGGTAACCTCTTTTAAAACTCATAAGTTTCTAGCAACAAAGAACTCTAGAGAACACCAACCAACAACTTTAGCTCTGATACAAGTTTGTAATGTGGAAGCACACCAAACCTAAGCAAACACAATACTAGAAAACATAACCAAAAGCAAAGAAACCTAGAAAACTTACTGTCGTAAGCAATGGAATAGTGATATGCAAAGTGTTGAAAAATGTGCCCTAAAGGCAATCACATTATACATTTGATGTATATCAATATATATTTGATATATATTAATCAAAGAAAATTGTTCTTTTATCATTAAGTGTAATTGGATTACATATTCTCTAATATGATAAAAGGTCCTTATAATTAAGATCGGATTAATATAGATGTGAGACAGTATTAATTCATATGAGATTTAATCATTAAATTATCCCTGGTCGAAGTATTACCAAGATAGGACATTGGTAATGCAGAATAAACTAGTATTGCACTTGTACGGGTTATGGAAGCGTAACCATATGTTTCTCACACATTTAAATATTGGATATTTAAGCAAGTGTGATAGGGGAATACTATTAGTCGTTTAGAACGGGAACAGATTCACTGGACTCGGCCCGCATGGAGTCCCATTGGTAGTTTATTTAAGTGTCTATGGGAGGTCCATTCAGGATAGGTGTAAGTGATCCTTTGACCTGAGACTTACATAGCCATCTAATTTGGAGATCAGCATACTTTGACACTTGGCATCTGGAATCCAGAAGGGTTTTACATACACTTGTGATCGGGTGCGCTGTGAACCATTTAGGAGTGGGTGTAATGTCAAGATGGGACTTGTCACTCAGGGTTAATAGATAATGTCACACAGGATTCAACGACGATTACTCAAGCCCGACCGACATGAGAGAATGACTAGAGTGGCTCTAAGTTATTGCTCGATTAAAAGAATCGGTCGTACTAGAATCTGACATGTACGTCATTATTAGAGTAAACACATTCCAACCTTAGGCCTCATACGTGATATTGAACATAGGATTGTATTACATAGAACTATGCCTGAAATAGGTAAAAGAGTTTACAAATCCTTTCAGAGAATTGGGTAGACACGGTACTTTGCTAGAAGTCAACCATGTCTTGTAAATCGATAATGGTGCGGTGTGTTTCACGCAGATATTCAGATAGTGCGATTGACCCAATTTACTACCGACATATTTGGAAGCCTAATGGGTAGAACACTGATGACATCCCGATGAAAAAATGATATGGGAGAGAAGAAAAAATGATATGGGAGAGAATAAAAAATTAAGAATTTGACATTTTAGAATTGTCAAATTAGAGAGAGAGCAAAAAGGATTAATTTGAAATTAATTCAATTAGTTTAGCCTTGAATTTTGGAAATTGGATTTTCTTAGAATAAATGGGCATATAAATATATTGGATATATTATTAGATTTATTTAAATAAATATTGGATATGGATTTAAATAAATTGGGCTTAGAAGCCAAAATGAGCTAATTTAGCTAATTAGATTACTATGCACTAATGGGCTTTATGGAATAGTTTCAAGCCCAAGCCCATATGGCCCACGTGGACTTATCTTGGATAGTCTAAAAGTTCAAGATGTTATGTAAAATCTTGTGAGGGATTTATGTGAAATTTGACAAGGAATATTCTTGGAATAATTCCTAATATATATAAGTCAAATTTTTTGATAAACATCACATGAAATTATCTATTTTTATGAACTTTCTCAAGCTCTCTCTCCAAATTTCATTAACAACTCTTCTCTCTCTCCCGAAGTGAATTTTTCATCAAAATTCACAAGGATTTCTAGCAAAATCAAAGCATTCAAGGAGGGATTAGGTGTTCCTAGCATTGGGTGGTGAATTTCCATGGTGGAGATCAAAGATTCATGCCCAAATTGAAGTTATTCAACACCAATTCATATAGCTTGGAGTTATGTGAGTATTCTACACTTTATTTACACTTTCTTAGTCCTAATTGCATGATCCTAGGGAAATTCCAACACAAAGAGACATGAGAGCTATACTGGTTCAAACAAGAAAGAGTCCTACATCCAATTGCTAATTCCAGCCATTCACTATGAAGAGTTTCAGAGTTACAAGAGAATGAATATAAGATTACGAAGATATACAATTACTTTCTTCTCTCCTCTTCTTCCTTTTTCTCTCTCTAGAATAGCTCTCTCTACAAAGGTCTCACCCTTTTGCTCTCCTTTTACTCTCTCACATTTTATGTCTCTCTTTACATGAAAAGAACATGCCCTTGTTATAGACAAAGATTAGAACAGATAAAAAAAACTTATTTTGCCAGGTGTCGGGTCGGCTTCGCAACGCCAATTGATCCACGCCAAGGCATGAAGTCTCTGACTTCTTAATCTAAAGGTTCAATCGAAACTACACTGCAACTTAGAACTATATCACGTCCTGGCGACAACTTTCTGGGATATCCGCACCGCGGCATAGAACTACATCGCGCTACGGCGGTAACTCTTTGTAAAACCATGCCACTGTGTGGAACTACTTTGTGCCATGGTGTGAACTCACTGCCTAGACTTCCAAGTTGATTTACACACACAAACATAATGTACCTTCTATCTCTTTGCATGTGAATTGGGAGGGGTTGTGTGGGATAATTTACATGTGTGCCGATATGAAATAGTATCCAATGCTTTACATTTTTATATAATTACATTTTCATTTTCATTTTTGTATATAACTGTGCTTTAGTCTATGTGCTCTCCTTTAAATAACAAGTTCATCATGCTGCTGCTTAATACTCGTTCAGTTTTTTGATGTCAAGCTTGTTGAATGTGTTTGCAGGTCTATCCTTGCCCTAAAAGTGTTGTTAGAGATAGGGAAATGGTCAGAAGAGTTGGGTGGGAAAGAGCAGGATGTAATTCTGTTCTTTAAATTTATATGCTTGAAGCTTTTCCTCATTTTATTTATGATAAGTTATTGTGACATGGCTCTAGGAAATTTTGAAACTATGGGATAAATGGAGGTCATCATATGTGCCAAAGTTGCGATATTAATGATAACTATAATGATGATTTGGTCTGCTTTAATACTTTAATTTTCCTTGCTCTTTCAAAGATGCATTGTTCATGAAAAAGACAATCTGGTCCGATAAAGCTTCATCTGGCCTATTGTTTCTTCTTTCCCTTGTATAGTTTGTACAATTATGAAAAATCCCATGCAGGTTTCCTTTCCTGATTGACCCAAATACAGGCATTTCCACATTATGCATCTGGCCTTTTTTTTATTTATAATTCTTTCACAAATGATATTCTATTATTATTCTTTTTGCTAAAGAACGTCTCAATTATTTATTATTGTCTATTAAGAAAATAGTGATAAAACATTTAAAAGGTTTTACTCTTTCTTTGTCTTCCTAAATATGACGTATCAAGAAGTTTAAACATGTTTCTTAAGAGGTTTAATCACTGGAAGCCTGCTTGAAGGTAGTCCCTAAAAGTAAATATTTGGTGAAAAAATGTAGCAAAGCAGTTCTGAATTCCAATTGAACTTGATGCCACAGTCTCTGATAGATGACGATGGTAGTTTACTTTTGGATTATTAGACCTCTGGGTATGGCCAAAGTTTGTATTGGCATGGTGAATATAGGTGAAGTCCTTCATACAGTCGAAGATTAAGGATTTAAATGAAGTGGAGCATGATACTTGAGCAATTATCCTACATGAAAGAATCTAAACTGATGAAACTGTTCCGGGATTTGGTTTAAATTGGGGCTCTATCCTGTGTCATTGCCCTCTCAACCTTATTTTATCACCTTTTAATCTTGTATAACATGCATTCTTTTTTCTTTGTTTTCCCCCTCAATAGGGGATATTGTGAACTACCGATTTAAGCAATATCGTAAAGGAACAGGCCCCTCAGTGGGACTGTTGGAAAGGTAATATGGTATAGCATTGGTCTTCAAAAATCTCACATGTTGGATTAAAAATTCTTAATATGAATTCCAAAATAAGAATTGGCATGGAATTTTGCTAGCCATGGATGAGGTTTTTCTTGCATAATATAACACCATTTAGGTTGACAAGAACTTTATGCTTTGTTTGTTCTATAGTTACACTGTTGGTTTGGTTCATAGATTCATCTTGATTTAATTTTTTTCAACATGCAGCACATTGATCACTGGATGGTTGCCAACAATTTTTCGAGCAGGTAGAGGGATGACATTATAGGAAAAGGCCAGCCCTAACCCACCACCTAAAAAGTTGAAACTTTTCTCTTACGAGAGTAACCGGTGAGAAATGATTTCTCTTCCTGTGTGGTGCACATCACACTTTGGTTATAATATCTTTACCGTTGACATTGAACATTGAAACGGGGGGTCTTTTATTGATGTTTGATGACTGAGTGAAGACTTTGTATAGCTTGATTAGGAGTGAAACAAGTTCTACCCTGATGGCTACAAGGCTGTTGGTTCACCGATCACCAGCACCCATTGACATTTGACTAACGCTAAAATTCACGAATTTGCAAATGGGTATATTGAAATATTAAAGTATGAGCTGGTTCGTTTAGCAGTTTTTGATTATTTTGGTATAGAAAATGCATGCATGTATATCCATCTTAAACCTTTAGCATAAACCAGAAAAATCTTCTCCTACGTTAAGGAAGCCTTATCTGATTGAGTCGAACACCGGTACTCAAACCAGTGAATACAAGAAGGTGTTATCTTATTTGTTCCAGACGTAGTACTCTCGGTATAGTTTTGACCTCAATTGTCTAATACTACAACATCGTTTAAGGTCCTATGAAGCTAAGTTTGTAGCCATCTCCTTATTTATGTAAAATAACAGGTTCAGGATGATGTCAATAGAAATCTCTAAGAAATATTTTGAGCTCTGAAGTTTGTGAATGTTCCTTGGTCTATGCTCTATGGCGCTTTCCCAGCAGCAGAAAATAAATTAAGGATAGAAAAGGTAAAATCACATTCATACGACACATGGAAGGAGTAGATAGAAGACTGAAACTTTACCAATCATGTGATCTCAAGATTGATCGAAGTACAAAGAAACTGTGAATACATGGTCCAAATACTTTTAAAGATGGTATTGTGTCAGCTTATGTTAGTTTACCTTTCTTTTCTTTCATAGCAATATCAAAAAAGTGACTAAAAGTAATAGTCTCTGGCTGTCTCCTAAAATAAGATAAAAAATACATTCAAAAATAACAATTTGAGAAGAAAGTACATTTCATACACTTGCAACAGCCACTGCAAGATGATCTCGCCTACTTCTGACAAACTTGTTTTGAAACTGTTCGAATCTGCCTGCCTTTATTGCTTCTCTTATCGACTGGAAAAAGGCCAGATAATGGTGGGTATTATGTCTGCAGCATCAAGGTAAGTCTCAATTACAATATTAGATATATATCAATTGTTACTAATAACTCTATTACCACTATGAGTGAAGAAGTTAATACATTTCTAGTAGAATTTGTGCCAACATTTCGTGAACATTGAGAAGATGATTGATATATGCTTTAGTATGATTCTGGCATGTATAGCAGCTGCAGCCTTCAACAATTGGTGTAGTATCTTTCCTGGAATAACAAATATTCTTAAAGTCATGAATCAAACAGTTCTAACATGTATTAATCAAAAGCATATGTTCATCATTTGTATCAGTTTTAGTAAAAAGGAAAACAAAGCATATATGTAGTGTAGTTGCAGAAATATCAAGAATGTTTTGCATTCCTTTATTTCAGGAGAGAAAAAAAGTTTCAATAAATATAAAATACAGCACACAGGTTAAGATATTGACCTTGATACCAAGAAGCCAATACCAATAGATTAGCAATGCCAATATCAATATCAATAAATATTTCCTTATAAGTAACCCCCAACTAAAAAGGATCAAATCATTCACCTGTAAACTATTGCCCTTAGATTAATTTTTGTCTGGTCACTTCCTTGATCGCTTGATTGAAATTCATATACATTTTTCTCCATTATGTCCAGGGGAAAGGTCAGTGCAAAACCTCCTAATGTAAGATGGTAAATATAACTGCAAAAAATCATGAGACCTATAGACTTTTAGTGATAGTTGCCCAAAATGGAGAAAAGCTCAGAAGATGGTACATGGTGAAATCAGCTACGTACTCTGACTCAAAAAGGTCCACTCCGGCAGCAATGCCCTGCAATACCTCCTCTGTAAGATGGCAACTTTTACATCAATGAGGGTATCAGCTCTTTGTTATGCTTATTATTGATGCATATAAATGTTTCTTCTTGTTGTCAATCATTTTTCAGATCCTTATTACTTCTTTTTTTGTGAGATCACTTGACAATTCACATATTTTTTAATATAATAGGGAAATGATTTATATCATCTGAAAATTTGAAAAAAAAAAAATTGGGAAAAAGAATTAAGATTTGATATAATGATCTAAGCAGTGTCTAGTTGAGGCAATTTGATCATACTATATGAAGTCTTCCGCTGTAGGACAGACATTAAAATGTTTTTCCTTTTTTCCTGGTCCTTTTTTTTTTTTTTTTTCCTGCAGATAAAATGTTTGGACATTATCCAGCCATTAGGAAATAACTTGTTTTCTTTAAGAATNTCTTCCGCTGTAGGACAGACATTAAAATGTTTTTCCTTTTTTCCTGGTCCTTTTTTTTTTTTTTTTCCTGCAGATAAAATGTTTGGACATTATCCAGCCATTAGGAAATAACTTGTTTTCTTTAAGAATTTAAAATTCTCTGAAATAAACGGAGCATTTAGTGAGAAAAACATGATGAACTTGCTGTCATGAAAAATTTTGCATTGAAGTTGAGACAAAGTTTTAACATATAACTAAATTAATACTAAATTTTAATTTATTATTTTTATTATATCCTTTAAATCGCTTGACCTCTTTTACAAGTTCAACCAAGTCTTAATTGGAGGACTGTTACCAAATGCACAGCCTTGGTAGCCTAGAAATCTTGGAAAATTATATCCTAAATAGATGGCCTAAGGAAGTTAAAACATTGGGCTCTTGGTTGAAAATTCAAAAAAATAGGCCAGTAATAAATTGAAATGAACCCAATACCTGGTAGTCCAAGCCCACATATAAGGCGAGGCTTTTCCTCTGGCAAGTTATCCTGAGCATTTTGTACCACCATTAGAGCACAAAAATCGTAAAGAAAAACATAATAGCATTCACTCTATGATTTATATAAACATCCCCTAGAGCATATTAAAAAAAAAAAAAAAAAGGAATGAATAGACTCTGTGCAAGTCCGAAAACACTGACCACTACCAGAAAAACAGAGCTTAGTTCACTAGTTCTTTCACATAAACTTTTTACATGACACTACCTTCAACACAAAACGAACATATCTAATTGTGACAATAGGCATCTGATGGACATGGAACAGGCATGCTTGTGACTTTTTACACAGTAATATATACTTCTTGGTGGCTTATTTGTTTCATCAATACAATGAGTTTCAGTAACCTTTCTATATTTTCTATATATACAACGTAAACAGAAGCATTTAAAATTCAATAATGTGGATACAGATTTATACTGCCCGAATAGATGAGAACAAAACTCAGCACATAAATGCGGATCAGCTAAAATTCAAATAAATATTATATCATTGCACACATAGACCTCTTAGACTAGCAATACTTGATTTATTCACCCCTTAATATGCAGCTTGTATCTTATCAAGCTTGTGCAAATTAAACAGCTGCCCGTACAACTTGTATCTTAGAAATGACTGCATTCCCATCTAAAAAGTTTCAAGCAAAAAACAATTTTTAGCTGTGCCATCACAAAAGACAAAACAGGTCAAAGAGTTGGCTAGTGATTTGTTGACTGACTTATAACCAAGTTAAATTATCACTTATTTCAAAGAAGCTGCAGGATTGCAATTTTTAATAAACCACATTTAACACAAGCAACGAATAAGCAATGATACTAACGGGGCCACTGTTAAGTGCAGGGAGGACTTGAAGCTTCAATATTAGGGGTAAGAATGACTTACAGTGACAGCATTTAGGAGACAAAGGCGTTCATCCATGCTCTCACCAAGCCCAAAGCCTCCAATCCAATAACCTGCATAAATTATCTTTCTATCAACTTTAGATGGAATTTGATTGATATTGACAAGTGATTTGCGAGTTTATGAACATTTTATTTTATTTTATTTTTTTTAAATTGTCTTTATCCATACCTGAAACATTTCTCATGGCCACTTCTAGGGCACATCGCTGCCGTTCTTCAATAGTAGACCCACCAACAATGGATCCTAAAACAGCTCCACCTGCCTAAAATAACTTCAATCTGTTAATACACACCCACATCAACGAATCTATTGGACACCGATTATATTCCATCCCTAACAAAGGAATTTGGCCCACATGTTTCAATAGTCTTTTGTGTGTAGGGATAAGTATTTGAGATATTATAGCCCATGTATGGTTTGTAAATCTCTAAATTTGTTCACAATAATGTTATCTACCATTTTGATGCACAAATATTTAGGATCATGTCAAGAACCAAAACATATGCTATGAATAGCAAATTAAGTTAAGCAAAAAAGTAGAAACAAAAACGATTAAATATCATTGGATTATTGTTATAGATGTCAGTTAATAATAAGAACCAGAAAGTACAAACATGAAAAAATATAAACAATTTTTACCGGACTCAAAGCAATGCATTCATCAAGCCATTTCACAGTTCTGTTCACTGAAGTCTTGTTCCTCTTATCAGATGCCCATGCAGGTACCTCATCGGCTAAAGTGGCCCATAGGTTTGGCCTCAAGGAAGAAACTATTTCCATGTATTCTGCAGGTTTAACCTGCAATTAAATAAAAAAATTAAAAACATTTAAAAAAGTAACTAGAAGCATCCAAAAATAAATAAGGACCAAGCGAACGTAAGATTAGTTTACCAGACGGCGACCACAAGGAGTCTCAAAAGATGCTCCAATTTTATTTGTGGAATCAGATTCTGGAAGGCATTGAATAGAATCCCTTGCTACAGCTATAAATCCATATTCATTCAAACCAAGCATCTGGTGGACTCCTCCAATACTTGATATTGTTTTGGGTGAAGGGCCTTCCAAACTAAAGATACAAAAAGTGTCACAGGTCATCAATTGGCAACTAAAACAAACCAGTTTTTCAATAAAAAATGAACTTTTTCAGTGTAAAATATCCATCTTTGATTATGCTCTTTTTTAGGTCCATTTATGTCAATTCCACAAAAGCTTCCCACTCATGGAGAGTTCAAAGAAAACAAAATTCAACTATTCTCGCAAGACAAGTTATTTAGATTGTTTCGAAAGCAACTAGGCCTCTCTCCATTTTTTTAGCAAACTAAGAGAAACAATTAATATCTTCTAACAAAAAGCTCAAGTGAACACACAGAACGCAATTACTATGATCAACTATATTTTCACAAGCAAAAACACAAACACGTTATACGCATTCCTAGATATAGGTCTTTTTGAAAAGAAAAGGAAATGGGTAGTTGAGAAACCACTCACAAATGAATGGGACTGAACTGGAGAAGATGAGAATCAGGGGAAGGAAGAGAAGGGAGGAGGTCAGGGGAGATGAACACTGGCAGGCCTTTACGCGTAGAGAGGAGAAGAGAAGGAGTCTCGATTGAGTTGGGACAGCTTCCCAGATGGAGCACCCCTGCACGTGCTCTGCCTTTGCTCCATGCCTTCACCACGAACTTCATGGTCTTCGTGCTTGTAGGTGGAATATTTCACAAAACAAAGCTAGAACAGAGCCCGGGTATATCCGCCCACTAGCACTCGGTTCGGTTCTGGGCTATGCGGAGCCACCATCGGACATCAGCAGGCAACTAAAGTTTCAAATTCCATTAAAATTGTCTTCTAATATTTAATTAAACTTTATGTAACCCATTACTTTAATAGTGGTGTATTTTGACATTGGACTATGATCCAGTGGTTTTTGCCGTCCATACGTTTTTCATATAAATTATGTAACTTTATTGTGGATGAATGTTTTTTTAGCTTGTTCTTAGTAATAATTTTTTGTTCAAAATAATGAGTGTATAGAGTAATTATTTCGATGCAAATAACTTCATTCAAAAAATAATTCTATATTTACAACCTATTTATACAACCAACTACCTACAACTTGAGTTCACAAAATCTTATTCGATGGACATTTACAATATCATGTAATTTAATTTTTGTTGTTTAATTTTTTATTTTTTATTTTTTATTCATTTAGTCAAATTTTTGCAACTCAGATTGTAAGTAGTTGATTGTGAAAATAAGTTATAGACATATATTAAAGGCTTAAATATTTAAGTTAAGCCCACACCTAAAAGCTTAAGCTTTTTAGGAAAATGGCAAACTTAACATGGTATCAGAGCCATAGTGATCCAACGGTCTAGATTTGAATTCTCTCCGTATAATTTAATTAAAAAAATAAAAAAAATTATTGTTTAGCCCACTTGTAAGACCCGTTGAGGCATGTGAGGCTCGATCCGGTCCACGTTGTAAGTACACGTGAGGGGGCGTATTAAAGGCTTAAATATTCAAGTTAAGTCTACACCTTAAGCTTTTAGGAAAGTGACAAACTTAACAATATATCATTACTCTTTACAAAAATAAAAGAAAGGAAACCTAAAAAAAAAAAAAAAAAAAAGATATATCCAAAATAGGTTAAAATATGTATTATTAAA
>JANLJB010029325.1:0-14488 GCA_026212285.1 Bursera cuneata | reverse complement strand
TTCATCATCACATTTTAATGTAATCTAATTACAAGCAATGATAAAGAAAGTGCAATTTCCTTTATTACATAAATCAAAATGTGTACAATATACAACGTATATTTACAATGTGATGCTCTAGGGCACAGAAAGTCTAACATGTTTGATGTTGACTCACGATGGGAAGATGAGCTTCAAGAGACATCACCCCGTGTTACCACGCTAGATTGTTACTTATTTGTAAGTATGACGTTACTTTTTTATTTTTTTGAAATATATTTATGATGCACATATTGTGTTAACATTTGTTCTATGAATAATTCTAGTTTTATGTTTTGGGATGGTATCGTTTTGCTTGTAAGAATTTGGATATCACTCTTATTTCATCGGAGATCACGAATTATATTCTTGAAAAATCGTCGAAACATGTAAGATCCTAGATCTCCATCGATGTGATTAGTTTCAATGTCATACATTTGATTTTTGTGTACATTTCCCATATCCTAATATGGTTTACCTAGTCAATTTTCAAGTGCTCATACCGGTCAATGTAAAGGAGAACCATTGGGTGCCATTACGTGTCGATCTGGTTCGCAGAGAGATGAAAATTTATGATTCCACAGAAGGGCAATCAAACTTGCAGTGATACATTGATATTACGACCCTACTGGCTCAGATTTTGTTGTACATCCTCCAACGATGCCAGGAGTTTTATAGTGCTCGGTCAAAATCACCTCTGATGTCTCTGCATTTAACTGTTATTGAGTGGACAAGGGAGTCCTACAACAACCACCTGGCTATGGGGAATGCATATTATATATTTATAAATTTATGGAGTATATGATTTTCACTCGGACATTGGACGTTCTTGACAATAAAGAGATTCGGAGTGGATTTTGATGGCGAATGGCGACAACTATCTGGGCAGCGACAAAGATTACTTTGAGGATTTCGAGGCCAATAAGGGATAGTCAACCAGATGACGAGGTCATTTTATAGTTTTATGTCGTTTTGTATATTTATTTATATTTTGATATATATCTTGATGATATTGTTTGGTATAGTATTTTGTTATATTTATGTGCATAGTTTGTCGACTATTACTCTTTCCTGTATCCAAGATATAAACATCGAAACCTCTAATACCTTAATTGAATTGAAATATTATAACAATTGAATTGAATTTAAATTAATAACACACGATTTTATTACAATATTTTGAATACTCATTTTGAATGAAAACATGGTTGTCATAGACGTGATAACTATGTTGGGTTACTTGACCTCTCTAATGGTACAGGGGTTTCGACAAGTCTGTCGGTTGTGACCATACATGTGATACTTGGAACACTTTCTAGATTGTACAGTTTCTCCAACAGAAAGAATCTGTGGCTTGAGACGTCATCCCATTGGAGGCCTTTGTTTAGGTGGAAGAATAATACGTGAACAAACCTTTTCACAATCTGATTCACGACCTACATGCATGATAGACTCACATAAGAATGCATCTAATGTTCGGTCCAGTACGAACGACTAAAGTAGTCATGGAACTTGCTAACCTTCCCATCCATACCTATATAAGGTTAAAGCATGAGCACATGACAACCCATCGTGTTCAAACATCCTGCATGAATACGTCCTCCCATTCATATGAATCACAACATTTTTAACTCTATCATACACCTCATATTCGTTAATATCAGTAGAACAGCTTTCATGGAATGACCTTCTTCGGTTCTCGCTTTCATCTCATTGGTTGCCCATTGTGATAAATAGGTGGTTGTATTTGACGTGAGGGTGCGTCATTTGTAAAACTAATTTTGAAGCATTTTCCTAAAATATTCAATCATCAATGTTATTAGTAGCCCTCAGACATCTTTCTAACTACTATTCATTGACTCTATTATGTTTGTCATCATAACATTATAATGTTTCCTTGGAAACTAAGACCGTGCCCATTTCTCTCAACCAATGTCTTCCAGATATTTTGCATCACCTAGGGATAAACTTCTAAGTTTGCAGAAGTGTTTATAAAAGTTTGATGGGCAACATGCTTTCGCGGTAATCTAGTAAAACATAGTAAGATTATCGTCAAACTTGTATTTGACTTTCAAATTTTGACAAATATGCTGAGCACAAAACCATGAAGGGTATTTGGGAATACTTGGTGGACTACTCTTAGAATGCTTCAATGGCGATTCAATATGATGACTAGGTCTTCTACATGCCCAATTTGTTCATACAGATTCATCAAGAACCATGACTATGCATCATTCTTGAAATCCCCAACTCCAAAAGCCAATGGAAAGATTTGCTCATTTGTGTCCATACACGATACAGTAAACAAAATGCCTCGATATTTTTCCTTAAAAAAAGTACCATTAATTGCAGTGATAGGTCTGATAGAAGAGAGGAATCCGACCTTTGAAGAGTTTAACATCAAAAACCAATATTTGACATGATTTTCAAACTTTGTCTCAATTTTTATCATCGTCATAGGCATCTGAGTTTCTAACATATGACAATATTGTGGCAACACAAGAAATGACTCGACTGGGTCTCCAACTAATAGTTTAAGGGCTGCCTCCCTAGCCCACCATGCCTTGTCATAAGAAATATCAATGCCCATATTATCATGAACATCAGCAATTATGTCTTTGCGCCAAATAAGACGTGAACAATCTACAATTTTTTGTTTTATGGAGGAACCAATGAAATTTGTCGATGCTTGCCTGTGATTAGAAAGAAGTTGTATCCTCTCACACGTATGCCATCGATCATACCTCCTTACTTGGAAGAACTCATCTTTCACGTTTACCTTCATAACTTTGATCCCTTACTTACAATTATTATCCCGATAGACAACCTCAAATCAGTCATTCATTGACCTGGAAACAAGAAACTCTAAGTTCTTCATAGGGGCTATTGTTGCTAAATTTGTCCTCGGTTCTAATTTATCAGTAAACATTTCACCTACAAGTATTTGAAATCTATCATTAAGATACGACTGACCATCCTCTCTTCTTGGTGGGTTTGCATTCACAATAGGTGGCATCCATGAATCGTCACCAAATAATTAACATGAACTTGTGGTAGGACAAACATTGGTCATAGGTGCTCTAGATGGAAATGCCATGTTTACATCTATGTCATAAATGTGCTCCTCCTCTACATTATCTTCATTTTTGTAATATGAAACATTTTCATCATCTTCGTATTCATTGTTTTCAATGAGAATGTTTTCATCATCCTTGTGCACCTCTACATTTTCATTATCAGTGCCATTAGTTACAGTATTTGGTGAACTAGCTGTATCACTTGGTTTATGATATAAAAGGGATATAGCTGCCTCATATTGGTTTACTTTAATAAAAAGGGATGTGGATATTGTAGGTGTCGACTGACTTATCTGATTACTTGCACTTGATTAACGAAAGGCCAAAAATGTGAATGTCTTTTGCTCTCATGCAACATTTTTTTTCCACCAGATCAACTTTGTTAACCCTTTTAAATAGCATAAAAACAGGATCGACTCGGTTAACTCTTTCCACTAGCATAGCCGCTGGATTAACTTTGTTAACCATTTAAACAAGGGCAACCACGAGATGAACTTTGTTAATCCTTTCACCTGATGCGACAATTATCAACTCTGTTAACGCTTTCAACTACTGTCACCATAAGTGGAGTAAACTATATAATAAATCGTTGATACTTGTTCCTATAGTCAAGGAAGAATTCAATATCATCATTAGTTTCTAAGGACATAATTTAGGATGCTTTTGAATACTTATAAACAAATTCTGCTGACAAAGTCATAATAAATTTTTCTGCATCGAAGCCAAGCTTGGTGTACAACTCAACAAGTTCATTAAATCTGATATTTTTTAAGATTATCAACCCTTTAAGGCGACCATCAATATATGTAACATCACTACTTTGTTGAGTCTCCCAAGTACCCAGATAATGAACAATGACCAAATCTTTCGATTTTCCTTCTTGTTACAAAAAAAAAAAAGGTCAAAATTAAATTAGTTAGAAACACAAAAAAAAAAAAAAAAAAAAAAANAAATTAGTTACAAACACAAAAAAAAAAAAAAAAAACAAAATTTGTTCATACGTGAGGAAAAAAGGGCATTTTGTACTTTAGCCCGTTAAGCCCATTAAATTCTTCCTCTTAACCCGTTAATATACCCGTTAACCTATTAATAATACCCGTTAACTCGTTAACATATCCGTTAACCTGTTAATAATACCTATTAATCCATTAACCTCAACCGTTAAGTTGTTAAAATCGTTAACATATCTGTTAGAACCATTGACATACCTGCTAACTCCCGCAACGGCCTTTAACCCGTTAATATACCTGTTATCACTCGTTAAGCCCATTATCCCTTTGCAGACTCATGGAGTCGCAGCTCGTTTTAACTCAGATTTTGTTTCAAATGATCAGTTTATGTACCATCTGACTCCAAATCATCTGAGTTCTAATTTTTTTGATATTTATGCCTAATCTAAGGTAGCCAAATAATTTTAGATGAGAATGGAGAAAAAAGTCAATGAATAATGATACATTTCTTCTCTTCTCTCAAATGCAGCAAACTCCAGTTCGATCTGATCTCGATGTTGTGATTGTTTGTTTCTATTATATACAATAATCTAATTGAGAAGTTGAAAGTGTTTGTTGAAATGGAGAGAGGAGTAGAGTAGGGAGAGTAGAGGCTGAAGGAGTCGAGTAGGGAGGGCAGAGGTTGAAGGAAAGCTAATGTATATATAGTGAGGTATTTTTTGTATTCACGGTGAGATTAGTTAGGTAGATTTAAATATTATTGGGATCAGTCTATTTTTCATTATTACCCATTTGTCCATAATTCCATAACAATTTAAGTCGACCTCTATACCTTAAAACTTGGATCACAAATAAATAAATAAATTAATAAATAATTTAAGAAATTTCCTCCTCTTTTAGTCACGTGTTGGAATGTAGCACGTAGTTGAAGCGAAGGCCTTAGTTTTGCGATGGACCATGAGGTTTGACCGTACGCGTGCTCACCAAATTGCTTGGAGGAGAGTGACATGGAGGAAAAGAGATGGCCAAGTCCAGGGAAGAAGTAATAATAACGACAAAATAAACATTGAATTAATCGAAGTTTCTTACAAGTGTCTGAGTTCATCTCTTTCTGTAATGGAAACGAAAATGGAGTCACCTTTCAAGGCTGATATCCTCAAAGGAAAGGTGGCTTTGTTGACGGGAGGAGGATCAGGAATCGGCTTTGAATTATCACTTCAACTTGGCAAACATGGTGCCTCCATTGCAATCATGGGTCGTCGCAAACATGTTCTACAATCTGCTGTTGCTTCCCTTCACTCTCTTGGCATTCCTGTAATCATCTTTCTTTCTCCAACTAGCTTATTTCCTCATCTGGGTTCCTTAACTTAATGTGATTATGGCCACCAGAGAGGAAGAAGTTGATCATAATCAAGCAATATATGTTAAGAGCAAAGATAATGTTTAAACTTTCAATTCCAATGCGTTAATCTATTTTTGATTGGGGTTTTCAATAATCCTTTATATATATATATATATTGCATACAGGCTATTGGACTTGAGGGTGATGTTCGCAAAAGAGATGATGTTGTTAGAGTTCTGGAATCAACTGTTAAGCATTTTGGCACGCTTGACGTTCTTGTAAATGCTGCTGCTGGCAATTTCCTTGTGCCAGCTGAGGATTTGTCTCCCAATGGTTTTCGAACAGGTTCCCTTATCAAATTTCTTTTTATAGATATAGTTCAGTTCCTATCTTTTAACAGTTCTGGAGAGTTTGAGGAAATATAGATGAAGATGGCGTCCAATCTTCAAGTTCCATATTTTATGAGTTCATGAGAGAATATTACGTTGAATGCTTGTTCTGTTCATGGGTTTATGCAGTGATAGACATAGACTCTGTTGGCACTTTTACAATGTGCCACGAAGCATTGAAGTATCTTAAGAAAGGGGGATCTGGAAAGGACCCATCTATCGGTGGAACAATAATTAACATAAGTGCAACTTTGCATTATACAGCTACTTGGTATCAAATTCATGTATCTGCTGCCAAGGTTAGTGCATATGGTTTCAATATTGTTGAGGATAATTGCTTCTTTTGAAATGTCTTGAATATATATGAAATGTTACCTTTTGTTTATCAGGCAGCTGTTGATAGCATTACAAGAAGCTTGGCACTAGAGTGGGGTACAGATTATGCCATTAGAGTCAATGGTATTGCACCAGGACCAATTGAAGACACAGCTGGCGTTAGTAAACTCGCTCCTGAAGAGATGATGAGCGAAGTAAAAGAGCAATTGCCTCTCTATAGATTCGGGGAGAAATGGGATATTGCTATGGCTGCACTTTACCTTTCATCTGATGCTGGTCAGTTACTTATTTTAGTTCTTCAAAACTATACCTTTTCTTCTGAACCTGTCGCATGATTAAGTTAACTGTTTAATGTTACTCTATGTTTCCTTATCTTGATTTGTACCTGTTATATGGTCTTTTGATGCTAACCGGGTAACCCCCTCCAACAACCAAAGAGGCGATTCAATTTGGCTGTTTCACATTCATATTATTTTCCCTATTGATTGTATAAAAAGAAACGTTGTTTTGCCCAACAACAGCTAGAGTATTTGGGCCATATCATCACTGGGTACGGGGTTTCAGCTGATCTTAAGAAAGTGGCAGTTATGCAAAGTTGTCATACACTGAAGACTCTAAAAGATTTAAGGGTATTTTTGGGTCTGAAAGGCTACCATCGTAGGTTTGTGGAGGGATATGGAAAAATTGTGGAACCACTAGCTCATCAACTCAAGAAAGATTGTTTTTTATGGAATTCTTATGCTGATACTGCTTTTCAGCTTCTGAAGGCTGCCATGATTCAGTTACCTACATTAGCTTTCCCTAATTTTTCCTTGCCATTTGTAATTGAAATGGATGCCTCTGGATTGGGTCTCGGCCAATTGCATTTTTTAGTCAAGCTTTGTCACCTAAGGCTAAGCTGAAATCAGTTTATGAAGGAGAGTTGATGGCTATTTGCTACTAAAAAATGGAGACATTACTTGTTAGGTAACCATTTTATTGTTTGCACCAATCAAAGCAGTCTTAAGTATCTTCTTGAGCAACTATTGGTCACACCAGAACATCAGAAATGGTTGGTAAAGTTGCTTAGTTATGACTTTGAAATCCAATATAAACCAAGATTGGAAAACAAAGCTGCAGATGCTTTGTCTAGGGTGTCTACTGAGGTGGCATTGTCTATGGTTATTGTCCCTAAGGTGTTAGGGTTAGCTGATCTGAAGCTGCAAGTGAATATGGATGCTAAATTAGTGGATATCAAACGAGCTCTTCAGCAAGATCCTTCAGCCGTGTCAGGTTGGTCCTTCGTTGATGATCATTGGCTTTACGAGCAGCGGTTAGCAGTGCCAACCGGTTCTGCTTTGATTTCAGCCATCCTTAGTGAATTCCATTGGAGTGCCATCAAGGGTCATTCAGGATTTTTGAATTGTTTTGGCACGGCATGAAGAAGGATATCAAATCTTTCATTAAGGCCTATTCCATTTGCCAACAGAACAAATATCTTGCCCTTTTACCTGCCGGACTTTTACAGCCATTACCCATACCTGAGGCTATGATGACATTATAATGGATTTTATAGATGGCTTACCTAGGTCTAATGGTTGAGATACTATTTTGGTGATTGTTGATTGATTGAGTAAATACATTTCCTGGTTCTTAAGCAACCTTACTTGGCCAAATCCGTAGCTGAAGTATTTGTCCAACATTATGTGAAGTTGCATGGATTTTTACTTGCATTGTTTCTAATAGAGACAAAGTCTTTCTTAGTTTTTTTTCGGACAGAACTATTCAAGTTGCAAGGTACTTCTCTTCGCTGTGGCCCTGCCTACCACCAGCAAACAGATGGACAGACAGAAGTCGTGAATCATTATCTTGAGACTTATTTACGTTGCTTCGCAAATGGACAGCCCAAAACATGGGCTAAGTGGCCATCTGTAGAATATTGGTATAATACTACTTTTCATACATCTTCCAAGACATCTCCTTTCAAGATTGTCTATGGTTCTAACCCTCCACCTCTACTTCGCTATGGCACTCAGCGTTCAGTCATAGCTAATTTAGATCAGCAACTTCAGTCCAGAAATGAAATGCTTGATGACCTTAAAACCCACTTAACTCGTGCCCAATCCAAAATGAAGATTACCGCAGACAAGCATCAACAGGATGTTCAATTTTCAGTTGGGAATGCATTGTACTTGAAGTTGCGGCCTTATCGGGGGAAACTTTGGCACAACGAGGTAATGAGAAGTTATCTCCTTGATACTTTGGCCCTTATGTCATTTTGCAGAGGATTGGAAAGGCAGCTTACAAACTACAACTGCCGGATTCAGCTACAATTCACCCAGTCTTTCATGGCTCCCAGATCCATAAAGCAATTGGCTTCCCAACCATTTCTCAGCCCCTTCCTCCCTTTCTCAGCTCTGAGTTAGAATGAACTGTGGAATTGGTGAGTGTCCTCGGTATATCCTACTAGAGACAACTCTGCCCTGACCTCGAAGTATTGATACAATGGAAAGGATTGTCTATTTTTGAAGCTTCATGGGAACCATAAAGCCTCATTGCAACTCAATTTCCAAATTCTACCTTGAGGACAAGACGGTTACTTTTGGTAGGGGTATTGATAGACCTCCAATCTATTTCCCTTATTCTAGGCGTCAAAAGAAGCAAAATAATTAGGTAGAATGAGGTGCTTAGCAGGGGAATATTAGCTGAACTCTGTTAGGCTAGAATGGGGTGCTTAGCAGGGGAATACTAGCTGAATTCTATTAGGCTGAAGGCATAAAAAGTTGGTTAGGATGTGGAGAGAGGGTAGAGAGAATTCTAGACTAGACTTAAGGAGAGGGGTGGCTCTCGAAATCCACCATAGCTTCTTTCTTTTTAGTTCCTTTGAATTTCCAGTTCAATCAATAATAAACGCAGCTCATATTGCATTTCATACTCTTTATACTTTCTATTCTCTTCAATTATATTGTTTCTGCTATTCTGTTTTGGGTATCTACCACATTATTGTTGGCATTTTTATGCTGGTAAATGAGTCCAATTACGTCGTTGCAAAACCATTTGAACATGCTTTTCCTGATAATTTGACTTCTATTTGCATATAGTTAGATCTTATGTGTCATTTACATAATAAGAATTTTCGCATTCTTAACTACTATTTCTTCATGTGGTGTGACTCAGTCTAAAGAATGAAAAGTTTATGGAAAACAAAGTTTTCTTTGTTTATAATCTTAAACTGCTGGACAATTAATAAATATTCAGTAGAGGAAAGAAGGTTTCATGCTTGATTTCAAGATCTTTATTAAATTAAAAATAGCTTCTTAGTTTTCCTTACTTTCATTTTTGTGCACTGAGATTTTATACATATTACTGATGGTTGAAGGAAAATATGTAAACGGCACAACATTGGTTGTCGATGGAGGACTATGGCTGAGCAAACCCCGCCATCTACCAAAAGAGGCAGTGAAGCAACTATCAAGATCAGTGGAGAGGAAGTCAAGAGATGCACCAGTAGGGATTCCAAAGAGCAAGTTATAGCAAAATCCCAACCGAATCCAGACAATATTACTTTCAGTATGATCAAATAATCTTATCGAAGTCTAAATTATCTTTTATGTTTTCAGCATTGTGCTGTTGTTATATTCTCCTCAACACTGTTGTACTAGTAAAACATGCAAATCTGAATTTTTATCATTTTATGGGCCAAAGAGTGCGGTTCTTCCACAAGGGTCAAGCTATGGCCATTCCCAGCTATAAAGGGGCAACTCCTTCAATGATGAATTACTCTGCCCACGCCATTTTATTGTTTGATTCTTATTTTAAATTGTTAGTAACCATCCATGTTTCATCTGAAAGTTCATTGGGTTCGCAATTTTTTCTCCCTAAATTTTCGGCTACCCTAAGACTATTAGAAGTTTAAACTAAAAAAAGTTGAAACCCTTTTTTATTGCTTTTTTAGTTTTCAAAACCTGGGATCATATCTGGATAAAAATAGAAGCTATAAAGAGAATTTATTTATTTATCAGACCACTTTCGATAGGGAAATATTGCAATACCAATTTGGTAATGTTATTGGACCGTAATTCTCCAGGCAATCAGATGGCGCTGTAAAAGCGAATAAGCAAGAAATGTTTTTCTACACTTGAAACGCGGATTGAGTGCATAAAAAATGCAATATCATAAAAACTAGCCAAACTAGTGGTGCACTGCATTATCATCAGAGTCGAAACTACTGCCATCATAGCCAATTAGTCAAAGTAGCAATAGAGCTGGTGCAGGTGTAAGCACTTCACTGTCGTTGAAAGTTGAATGCATACAATATAATCAAAGCAAATCAACTTCATCAGCTCGTTATTTTGAGCATTTTGTGAACAACATTTCAGCTGGTTAGCATCATTCTTCACAAATGGGCATGAAAACAACTAGAACTTAAAAAAGCACCATCTAATCTTAAGGTAGTGAAATCATAAAAAGAACGATACAGCACGCATTACACAAGTACAGAGAAATTTGGCTTAGTCAATACACTCTGAACAAGTTTTTGCGTAAACCACGAAAGGAAGATCAACAAAAATTCCCGGATAGATAAAACTCCAAGTATGACTTTCCACATTCTCATAATCATTGTCAGAAGAACAACTTGAAATCAAGGACAACAAAAAGAATTATTTCATCATTCTGCAAAATAGCACATCATAAACATTACCAAGAATATTCTTTTTTCCAGCTCCAGTGTAGCTACTTCAAATTTTCACAACATATCTAGTCAGAAGCAGAGAGTATACACTGAAATCTCACATCAGTTACAAAGTCCCATGTTGCATCTCATCATGATAGTAAAAGAGTTTCAAAATCTATATTTTTGTTCTAGGTAAGTCAGCAGCTTATTTTTATTTTTAGCAAAACATGAGCATGATCTGGTTACATGTATGAAAAAACTAATTAATTCAGAATGTTTACTCAACTCAACGATGCTTCATTTATTTTTTTTATTAAAATAATACTAATAATAAATAAATAAATAAAAACCTAAACAAATAAAGATATATTTGAAGAAATTAAAAAACCACCATTGCACTATGGATCCTATGAAAGCAACCCTCACAAACAAAAGATATAAAGAAAAAGGAGGCAGCACAAAGAAAAAAAAGCTAACAAATAACTACAACAAGCTTCAAACTTGAGGCAATCGCTTTGATTACCATATGAGCAAGCACTTGGATTTGTTCACAGAGTATTTACTATGCAAAAGCCACCTTAGTAGCCTCTTCACAAGTGAGTTGAAGATGACAATGGCCACAAGCTTCTATATTTGATGGGTAAAACACAAAACCAAGACAAAAACCCAACTGGACCATCTTCTTAATGCTTCTCTTCTGAGGCCTATATTTTCAAAGTTGCCTAACCAAAACACTCCTTTTGATTCACTGCCACTAACTTTTGAAAGCATCACAAGACCCACGTATCCAACTCCACTAAATTCGCAATCACTAAAATACCAACCAAAACATGCCACTGAAGTTGTCAGCACGTTACTAGAAACAAATTTGAACATGCCTTCACAGCCCTACCATGTAGACACCCATTCACTTCTTAGAAGAATTAAATACATTATAGAAAGAACATAAAGAAAAGAATCTACAAACTCATAGCAGTCCTGCTAAGTATTCTAGTATGGTCTTAACAACTCTGATTTAGAGGTTTGACAGTAAGTTAATCCTAAAGGTAAATGTGGACCACAAACTATATCACCTAAAATACTTTGAAGACTTAAACTGCGGTGCGAAGTGAGCAATTTTTCATAACTCATAAATTAAGAAGTAAAGACACTAGTTCTAAAGAGAATATCATCAGTCTAACTTGTACCTGAACATCTAGAAGAAACCATTGATTCCAAAAGCTTAAGCTTATGGAAAGCACCAATCATAGTATGTAAATTCTAATATGTCTATCACAAAGAAAGTGAAATTTTGTTGATGAACTTGTCATGTGAATCCAAATACATGAACAAACAAATTAATGCAAAGACAGATAAAACTTGCTCTGCATTATAATTTAAGTAGTAAAAGGTTGGGATAAGATTCAAACCTCCTTCTCTACCTGAATTTGATCCTACATCAAGTAACCATTGATAGCCAAAGCTCAAGCTTATAATAAAGAGCCCAACAATAACATATAAACTCTTAAAGAGTAGGCTTTGTGAAAATAAACCAAGTAGTTTACAAAGTTGAAACTTCTTCAACTTCGTATGCAAAGTCACTATTCTACATGCCACCATGTCAAAGAGCCATCTATGAAGAATTGTTCAACCTTGCCTTAACACATGACAAAATAAAATCAAAACCAAACAATTTGTCTCGACTCATAGAATTAACCATCTATAGGCACAATTTCGCAAGACTCTAGCATGAGTCTAAAGTGTCAAAAAAACCAATCAGTTTAAATAGTAAAAGTTTCTTCATATTTGTATTCAAAGTCACAACTCATAAAATCAAGCAGCTAAAGGTACAATTTCTCAAGACTCTAGCATGGGTCTAAACTGCCAAACAAACCAATCAGTATAATAGTCAAAGCTTACTCATATTTGTATTCAAAGTCACAACATGTTCAACCATAAGAAAGAGCCAATCTATTAAGACTTCTATATCCTTCTCTTCTACAGAACCAAATATGAAGAGTCAAAGGCAGATAACTAAATATAAATTTGTCTTGACACATAAAACTAAGCGTCTAAAAGCCCTATTTTTAAAACGTCCAGCATGGATCTAAGTCTAAGTATCTAAGTCTAACTAGTCAACCAGTAGTTTTCATGAAGAAAACCAAACAGGAAGTCAAAAGTTCTCCAAATTCTTACAAAGTAAATAAACATAAGCAGCCATATCAAAAAAAAAAAAACCATCTAACAAGGAATTCTACATCCTTACCTTTCACATAACCAAAAAAGATTCCTAAGATGGAGTTATTATCTTCTTTGCTACTTTGGACTTCCTCCTATTATGGCACTAAAACATGCAGTAATTCTGATACTTGTTCTCTATTTTTTTATGGCAAGTGTATAATAATTTCACAAACATAATCGAAAGTTCCTGTGAACAAGATGCACAAGGTATGGTGAACCAAGAAGAAGAAAGGACTAGTAAAGAAAGAGCCATCATATGCCAAAGAGGCAAAAAAAGATATGGTAAAATCCATAATACAAAGACCTGATATACATAGTCATCATCAACAAATATAATGTCTACAAATTTATCATCACATAAAACTTAACCTAAGCAAAATACAACAACTAAAAACAAGGACTTGCCCATATTTTTATTGCAGAAACGAACAAAAAGCATCAGTATCCAATATAACAGTAAAATCCTACATAGACTCATCAAAGTTTTCTCCATTTTTTTGATAGATGATAAATTCCAAAGACTACATACACAATAATATCTTATACTTACACATGAATCATGATCCCATCATCAACAACTCAGACATCCAAGTTCTCCATCTGAATGCTGCTCTTCAGAGGCACATACTCACCAAGATACCCACCAAGATGGTCATGTAAGGCGCTCTTGTCAATGCCTTCATGGTGATAACTCTTGCACACATAGTAAAACACACTCTGCAACAACAACCCCACAAGATTCACAATCACCAACACCCCAACCAAGAACCCGCCAACCACAATCCTCACAAACACTCCATAACTTTCTCCACCATGCACCACAACAGCACCGAAAACGCTGGCAATCGCAGCACAGATTGCCAAATAACCAAAAACAAGAGCCCCCGCCATCCAAGTCTTCCCTTTCAACAACTCATAACTCTTCTTCATTGCAGCAAAGCCATAAATCGGTTCAAGTACCGAAACCACACTCGCCAAATGCCACAAAGCAGTTATGTAGACATGAACGACCAGGAAAAGCAAGAAGATGACAATTATAGAGAAAAACACCAGAAGAGCATTCTGGGTATCGATGGCAATGATCAAAAGAATGAGGAAGCCAAGGAAGACGCCATTGTAAACAACCATCAATAAAGAAACCCACAAGAAAGTGATGAACAGGCGCTTGAAGACCTTAGGTATGGCTGAGATAGTGCAAGAGAAAGAGACGGGCTTGGAGGTGTAAAGAGAAGCAACAGTGAAGACAACAGCAGCAGTAGAGAGAAGAGAGAAGGCGAAGAGGAAAATAAGGTAACAAAACTGGAAAATCAAGAGACGGGTCCATTGGTGGCRGCTAAGCTCCGGGTCAGATGATGGGTGGTCTTCGATTTGAGCTATAATAGGGTGAGTGAAGAGAGAATGAGCTAAGATGGCGAAAGATAAAGGGAAAATCAAGGTGAGAGTAATGAGATAAAAGGCTTTTGGAGCTCGTCTTGGGATTGCGATCGATTCTCTTATGATGT
>JANLJB010029323.1:4481-14487 GCA_026212285.1 Bursera cuneata | reverse complement strand
TTTTGTGACAACTACTTGGATGGTGGATACCATGTGCCATATGCACATAAAGGACTTGCTTCTGGCCTTAAGCTTGATTCCTACTCAACCACAGTATGTTAATTTGCTTTAATAGAATATATAGATAATTATATTTATATTTTTATAATAGATTCTGTTGAGGAAGAGGAAGTTTTACTCCTTAAAGTTTAATCTTGTAGGGAAAGGTCTAGCCATAGTATTTAGTCTCTAATGCATCAACCTGATTTTTATAGCCAAATTTGATTAATGGACTTGTTATGTGAGTTCAAACAAACATCCATGTATGAGGATTGAAAATCAAAAACAGACTTATAGATTGAATTGCATTAGGGGAAGTTTTAGACTCGAGTGCAATGATCTCTCCTCTCTCAGTCAAATAGTCTCTTTCATTTGTTGGGGAACCATTCAAAGCTTCATCTTATAGGAAAGGCTCAGAAATAGTGTTCAACATCTGATAGACTCCTTCTGCTCTTTGTTTTCTTGACGTATGGATTTCAATGATGATCATCATTACTTCAGTAAATGCTTTATATGGGATAGATATTTGAAAAGGCTAGCATCCAAAGATGTGAAGGTGGCCCTACAAAAAGCAATGATGACTTTGACCGCCTAGGATCGAAGGCTTTATATGCCTTCATATATCCGAATTTCATGATTAATAGGTACTTGCTTGACAAATAGACATTGTTTTATCTGTTTTGTTTTTCAATAACTACTGATTCTAATTTTTTGTACCATATAATAACTTTTATATATATATATATATATATATATTTTGTTTGGTTCTGGTAGATATGGACCTTGGATGGACACCAATCTGGTACTCCCACTGGGACCTAGGAAATGCAAAGTGGTGTTTGACTATTTTCTCGATCCATCTCTGAAGGTAATTTTCATTTTTGTTTATGGTATCAAGAATCCATCGTTATGATATATTAATAAATAAATAAACAGAGAGTAAAAGTTTTGATTATTAACTTATTGAGGAAAAGACTAAACAATGATAATTTTCTAGAGCTCTCTAGATACGGCCACCATACCATTTATTTCAGCCTTGCTATTAAGTAAATATTTGCCACTTAAAACTTGTCATAGGCACAGTTGGTCTTGATTAAATAAAAAGACATCATATTTGAGCTATGAACAACTGGTTTCGAGCTCTAAATATCCTTGTGGTTGGTTTTGAAGCGAATAACCTGTGGATGACAACTTGAGTATTCTGGAAAACATAAAATGTCGGTCAACCTGAACAAACCCAAACAGATGAGGGTTTTTTTTTTCCATAAAAATAAATCCTCTTGTCAATTAGTGTCTTAGATGGGCTTTCTCATTTCAAACTGCACGCTTCGATGTTCTTGATTTTTTCCGAGAGCTGAAGAAGGTGGAAATTTTTACTGTCAAGCATTCCCTCATCTCCCCTCCTTTTCTCAGGGATGGCTTTTTTATTTTATTACAAGACTTATTCAACTTATATCTCCAAAATTTGTTCGCATCATTTGCATGTTGATATCTTCTCTATGATGCTTTTTCAGATAACCTTTGGGAAATAGCTCTTTCAAATTTTTAGAGTAGACACAATTGTCTTATAACATGCAAAATGCATTGACTCTTAACCTTGATTTGGACATGTATTATTGGTGTAAACATTTTCATTTCCAATTTAGTCGTGCTATAATATTGTTTTTGGCCTCAGGATGACAAAGCTTTCATAGAGGAAAGTCTTGAAGATAGTGAAAGAGTGCAGGTATAAGCAGAATATCTCTATGCCATTGATTTAGAAGCCATTGTACAGAAGTAGTAAATATTTTCTGAAACATGATTGGTGATGAATGTGCAGATTGAAGACATTACTCTTTGTGAAGGCGTTCAGAGAGGCCTTGAATCCCCGGCATATTGCAGTGGCAGATATGCACCCACTATTGAAACTGCAATGCACCATTTTCATTGTCTACTTTATGAAAACCTCATAAAATAGTCATCTTTCTTCCTTGCACGTAATTTCAATTTTTATTTTCATCTTTGATCCCACACAATAAAACTTAAATTCATATCAATAGCTGCAAGGAGAAAGGAATAATAGCACTACTTGATTTTAGGTTTGTAGTCGCATCACACATGCACGGGATCTCTTTGATAATAATACGACTATGTTTACCACACTTAAATCAAGTTGTTTCTTATATGGAATCTCTTTTTGGAACCTCTTGAATACTACGTTGTGCACAAAAACTACTCAAAACTTAGCTTCTTTTTTTTTTTTTTCCTATTGTTTTTATGCCTATGAATACGATTATGGACTAAGCAAAAAGATTTGGTAAAAAGAGTTGTAAAGATTTGCACATAAAATAATAACAATAATTAATTGAATCAATTTGGATAATAAACTAAAACATAATTCATCAATCAATTTCTTAGATTTCACTAATTTCTCTTCTTTTTAAATAAATATTAATATTATATCTTTTTAATTTAATAAGGATATATGTGATATTTAAAAGGTGTATAAAGTAGATTCTAAATTTTAAATTTAATTAGGTATTTTGAGAAATAGGGTATGTAAATATATTAAGAGGTTTATGTAGCCTTACTATTTCTTTATACTTACCATAAAAATATATTTGCTAAATTTCTCTATATTTATTAAATAGTATTTTAAAATTACAAAATTAGTGTATAGTTTTAAATTATATTTATTTTAGTCATATAAATTTAACAATGTAATTTTATTAAATAAGCATTTTAACAAAACACCAAATAACTCCTCTTATAAACTAATAGATTTCTTCGAAAAATAACCCAAATTATGAACCCAGATGAAAACTAATTCATTTTTAAAAAATCTACAGGCCATAACTCATCCGTTAACTCATTTTTTAAAATTTACAGGCCATAACTCATCCATCTATCAGAGATGCTGACAGAAACATTATTAAATATTATATATCGTCAATATTGTCTATCTTTAAAACATTAGATCAAATTTTTAACAAATAATTATCCGAAGCAATCAAATATTATCGATTATCGTGTGTCTAATGTTGAACGTTGAGCGAAGAGTATGCTATCAAAATCTTTTAGGCTTAGGTCATTTTTCAACCGCCTCTCATATTTACAGTTCTTTCTAGACTAATAAAATTTACAGTTCTTTCAAGACTAATTATTTCTACAACATAATTAAAATTGAAAATTTACTTGACCCCTCAAATAAATTTTGAGAAACTTTAACTTCAAATTTTTGTTAAATTAACATTTATCTCTCCGATTTTTTAGAGATAAGTGTAATTTTTGGTGAAACAATATTAATTTTTGAAAGATAAATATTAATTTAACAAAAATCTGGAGTTAAAATGTTTTCTCAAAATTTATGTAAGGTCAGGACAAGTAAAACTTGATTACTTCTGAAAACACGATCACCCAAAATTGCACCAATCAAATAATATAGGACCCTTTTAACACAACAAAGGCGTAAAACCATATAAGCAACCTTGACAAAACTCAAAGGTGATTTGGAGGGTGCTTAATTAGATTATTTGCTTGCCCAAAACTTTTAAAAAGGCTTAGGGACCGGCGGGGAAATTCAGTTTACTTGAAAGTAAAGGGAGCTTTTTAGTATTATGTTCTTAATCTATTTCCAGAAAAAATAAATTAGGACAACAATGTTCTGAAAAAGAAAACAAGGGATATATGTTTGGTAAAGTTGTATTAAAATTTTGGAAACTTAAACGTGTTGCACCAGAAATTACATGTACATTCAAAGTATTTCGTATACCAACTAAAACTTGCTCAAAATAAACTCATGCCAATATTGCTACGAGACTTGTATATTACTTACAAGTTCTTTCAGATTAAGAGACAACTTAGGATGGATTTTAGACAAGCAGTTCATGTCAAAAAAGTTAAAGCATCTGCCCTTAAAACAACCGTTTTAGTAGCAGTTAAAGAAACAATTTCTGAGATATTAAAGCTAATTTTATTCACTCTGTATGAGTAAGTTGGCTGAGATCTCTTTAAACTTTTAAAATGGTCTCCTCTCGCCTTACATTTACATACTTGCAGCACAGTTAAAGCCAGAATAAATACTCGGCAAGAATTACAGACAATAGGGAAAATAAAGATAAACCAAATTCTTACTCGATGTATTTCCTTACTGAGGATGTCTGCTTTTGAAGATATTACGGATGGTAGTAAAGATATTACTGATGGGAGTTTCTGGTACAGGGATAAACTTTCCAATAAAAGCAAGGGGCCAACTGAGAAGAAAAAATAGGGCAAGATTCCAATTAGTTACAAAGGAATGAGACAGATGATTTACATATATGCTGTATGATCTAAGAAGCCCTCTTCAATCAGCTTTTCATTTTGCATTTGAAATTTGGGATACTTTCAAGTGTTGGACTTTCAGATAAAAATAATTTCTAAACAAATAGAGATTGTTGCAAGGGATGATTGCTCAAATAACCTGATGAAACCAATAACAACAGAAATTATCCAGTGATTCCAGTTAAGCCTGACCGTTGCCGTAAACTTCCCAGGAAACTAGATGATAATTATCTGGCATACAACAGAGAGTATATGAGAATTGAACACCTATAAAGCCCACAAAGAAAACAAAACAAGTTAACAAGTCTCACCTGAAGTACAACAGTCAGTTCCACCCCAGAAAAGACGGTTTTTAGTAATTCCTTTGAAAATATTCTTTTCATCTGGATTTTGAGCATTAAATTCATTAAAGATCTGCATTCAAACAGTTTTCATATTCAAGCCTTACCGATGAGTGTAAATTTAACTACAAAAATACTGAAGACTATACTGAGAATTTCTACCACTAAAAATCTTATACATAATCAAGTGTTACAGATTTTTAAGCCTATTACAGAAAGTAGAAAATAAGTTGTGATATTGTTTCCATTTTAGTATATAGGTTTTTGTATATATTGAGGTGTTTAGAGTTGTAATAGATCAAGAAAGAAAGAAATACAAAAATCTATTTCTTCTAAACTTTCATGGTATCAGAGCCTAGAAAGAAAATGGAGTTGGGATTTCGGTATTTTGTTTCATTTATTAACGATTTTCTCGTTGCATGTGGTTATTTTTTAATAAAAGCTCGTTCAGAGTTGTTTTCTATATTTGAAAGCTTTTGTAATGAAGTTAAAACTCAATTTCATAGTGTTATTCCTGTGTTGCGGAGTGATAATGCTCGTGAATATTTTTTTGCACCCTTTACTTAATTCATGTCTTTCCAGGGTATTATTCATCAGTCTTCTTGTGCTTATACTCCGCAACAAAATGGAGTTGCCAAACGTAAGAATAGGCACCTGTTAAAAACTGCCTGCACCCTACTTTTACACAATCGGGTCCTTCCCTGGTTTTGGGCTGATGCTATCTTGACTGCATGTTTCTTAATCAACTGCATGCCCTCCTCCATTTTACAACACCAGGTCCCACATCTATTTTGTTCTCTACTCAACCATTGTACTCTCTTCCTCCTTGTGTCTTTGGGTAGATAGGTTTTGTCCATATGTTCTCTCCTAGTCAGGACAAATTGTCTATCAAATCTACCAAGAGTATTTTCCTAGTATATTCCCGTCATCAGAAAGGTTACAAGTGTTATTTTCCAACCACCCATCGCTATTTCATTTCTGTTGACATAACCTTTTTTGAGACTTCTCCTTTCTTCTCTTCCACTTCACCCGCCATCACTTCTATCTTCCTGTTCCTTCCTTTGCACCTCTTACTAAACGCCCTTCTACGCCTCTCCACATATTAATGCCAGTCCCGACAATGCTACTGTTCCTGAAACTCCTGTTGATGCACTCCTTGCTCCGGATTCCACACAGGCTGCAGTCCTACCTCCTGAAGATCAGTTTCCCATTGTCATTCGTAAACGTATGCGCTCCACTCGCAATCCTCATCCCCTCTATAATTTTTTTCGTTATCATCAACTATCTACGCCCTATTATGCCTTTGTGTCCACAATTTTTTCAGTTTCTGTTTCTTTTACTATTCATATGTCTCTTGCTGATCCTGGAAGGTGTCAAGCGATGGTTGATGAGATGACTGYTTTGCATAATAATGGTACTTAGGATTTAGTTCCGTTGCCTCCAGGCCACTCCATTATGAGGTGTCGCTAGCTTTATACTATCAAGGTTGATCCAGATGGTCAAGTTGATTGCTTAAAGGCACAATTGATCACCAAAAGGTACTCTCAAGTTTATGGGTTGGATTATCTCAACACCTTTTCTCCTATGGCTAAGATGTTTTCTGTTCGCTTATTCTTCTCTATGGCTGCTATACGACAATGGCCTCTCTATCAATTGGACATTAAAAATGTGTTCCTTCATGATGAGCTTTAGGAAGATATCTATATGGAGCAACTGCCTGGGCTTGTTGCTCAAGGGGAGTCTATTTTAGTCGGTAAACTTCGTCATTCTTCATATGGCTTGAAACAGTCCCCTCGTGCTTGGTTTGGACGTTTTAATTCTGTCATCCAAGAGTTTGGTATGATTCGATGTGAGTCTGATCATTCAGTTTTTTATCGACATTCATCACCAGGGCAGTGCATCTATCTGGTTGTCTATGTCAATGATATTGTCATTACAGAGAGTGATCAAGACAGCATTGAGCAATTAAATAAGCACTTGTTCAGTCATTTCAGACCAAAGATTTGGGATTGCTTAAATATTTTTTTGGTATAAAAGTTGCCCAATCTATATCTGGTATTATTATCTCTCAGAGAAAATATACACTGGATATTCTGGAAGAAACAAGGATGTCAGACCGTAGACCAATAGACTCTCTTATGGATCCAAATTTGAAGCTCATACCTGGACAGAGGGAGCTCCTTACTGATCCTGGAAGATACCGAAGACTGATTGGTAAGCTTAATTATCTCACTATTACACAGCTTGATCTCTCTTTCTCTGTTAGTGTTATAAACCAATTCCTACAGTCTCCATGTGATAGTCATTGGGATGCAGTCATTCGAATTTTAAGGTATATCAAGGGTTCGTCAGGCAAAGGTTGACTATATGAAGACAAAGGTCATACTCAAGTTGTTGGATATTTTGATGTTGATTAGGTAGACGCTCTATCTGATAGACGTTCTACATCAGGTTTTTGTGGTCTTGTTGGAAGAAACCTAGTATCTTGGAAAAGAAAAAAGCAAGATGTTGTTGCTAGCTCAAATGCGGGGGTAGAATATCGTGCAATGGCGTTAGCAACGTGTGAGCTCATTTGGTTGAAACAACTAATTCAAGAATTGAAGTTCATACAAGTATCACAGATGAAACTACTCTGTAACGATCAAGTTGTTATTTATATTGCCTCCAATCCAGTTTTTCATGAGAGGACCAAGCATATAGAAATTGATTGTCATTTCATTCAGGAGAAGATTCTATCTGATTGTATTACTATTAATCATGTCAGTTCAAATGATCAATTGATAGATATTCTTACTAAATCTTTCAGAGGTCCTCGTATTTGCTTTTTTTGTAACAAGCTTGGTACATATAATTTATATGCTCCAGCTTGAGGAGGAGTGTGGAGTTATATGAAATAGAATACGGAAAGTAGGAAAGTACTTGTGATATTGTTTCCATTTTAGTGTATAGGTTGTTGTATATATTAAGGTACGTAGAGTTGTAATAAATCAAGAAAGATAGAAATACAAAAATCTATTTCTTCTAGACTTTCAAACCCAAACAGAAAGGAATCTATTTTTGTGGTAGAACAGAGCTTGTACTCTGGCTGCTCAAGCAAGAGCACCACACAGGCACATGCAATGGCAGATATAGATCTGTATAAAGCCATAATTGGCCTAAATGTAATGTCAAAATGAAAGTTGTTTTCAGCTTAGGCATGTCTCCATCCAGTTATTTCAGATGACAGATATCAACTACTTATACATAAAATTACTCATACAAAAAAAATAAAGGATATATATATATATATATGCTTTTTTGGCTACAGAAAATCCCTCTTAATTTAGAATCTTATGGAGTTCGAAATTGTCAAACTTTAACACCTAATAAATTAAGAAACTAGCAAGACTTAATATCCCAAAACCTCAATGAGGTTTGAACAGTCGACCTTGGTCAGAAACCAAAGGGGTATTAATCGCTCAACAAAACCTTAAGGTCACAAAGGAAGCTCAAATTAAGAAAAATCCCACCCAATATTAGTGGACCTATGACTTACCTGACAAAGAAAAAAAGTATTGAATATCAGTGTATTTTTCACTTTGTTGGCATGGTCACTAGTATCATGCTCCAGATTATGTGTACTCTTCCCTCGGAAATTCAGTACAAGAAGAACACTTAAATAATAGACGGCCTTAAATTTCCAAATCACCATGACAATATTAGTCACATAAAAGACAAACAAATCCAGACAGTATAAGAGGTAAATAAATAATTATATATACCTGTATTATGAGATTTCTCCACATTATATTAGTTATAAGAGGTTCTCTGAAAAAACATAAAGGTTACTATAAGCACATTAATTAATGACTTAAATGAAAAATAAATAATTAAAAGAAAAAAAAAAAAAGAGATGGGAAGAACAGGCAGGGGAGAGTGGCGACTTTTCTGTTGTTTCTCCATATATATTTATACACATTCACACATACAATGATTATTCTTATATATTATTACATTGTAGCCCAAAATAATTACCAAATTCACTAATATTTGATAATTAAAACTCCCTCGACCTATCTTACCAGTTCACTATATTCAATACTATGTTAACAACTTTAAAGTACTTGCAAACAAAATTAAAGCAATTAACAGAAATCCAAATCCCAACCAGGTTAATGCTGGTACCATAAGCTCGGCCCTAACTGCATTCAGAAACATATCATCATTACAAGGTCAGTTGCATTTTACTCTGTCATATACAAATTATGGTTTATGGGAAGATGAAGCAACAACTTAAAATCCAAGTTTTTACCACTCTATACCAATCTTAGAAGGTGATTCAATTTAATTTGTATTTTTGCATAGGCATGAGTTAGATTTGTGGTAATGGAAAAGAATAAATAAATAAAATAAAAGAGCTGAGTCAAACCATACTACTTTAGGTAGACAATCCATTCAGAGAGGAATATTAGTGGTATGTTCTATCTAACTTAATCAGTTAAATATTTTATTCAGTAACATAATCACATCTTTTGCACATGATGATCATATAGAAAACTATGAAACTAGGGGAAATGATAACACAAGACGCAAAGGCATCGCAGCAATAACAAATTAGCATAAGAAAATAATAATAACAATACTCTTACCAACTCCACACCACAAAAGAGCCTTATTCTTTTCAAATTTCAACACATAAATCGATTCAATTTTGCTCCTCCAGCATGAAGTTTAAAAAATAAAAAGAATTATTCACTCGTAAATCACGGCCATAGTTGTTTCCAAATTTACAGTCAGATCAAGTTAAGGCAAAAATAAAATTAAAAATAATAAAAAATACTCCAATAACTCAAAAATATTCCAAGAAAAACACAAACAAAAAAATAATGATAGATCGAAGCTAATAGTAGAAAAAGACATACTCTCCAGCGTCTGAGACGATCGATGGGAGCGTTCTTAGTACGTGTGATGTTGAAGGGATCATTGCCATCGTCCAAGTCATTCGAAGGAAGCATTGCCTGTCGCAGGAGAGATGGCACCGTCAATAATTTGTTTTGATTTCTTCTCCACGATCATAAACTGGTTTCCTCGAACTCGTAAGTCTCTTAATTCTTTAACTCTTTTAATGGAAAAAAGACCTCCAATACTCCCTATTTTTTTAATTTATTTTCCCCTGAAAAGAAAAAAGAAAAAAACAGTGAATGTACTGCTTTTCGTAGTATTCACGGGTTGGAATACTAGAGACAAATTTACTCGTAGCTAAACCTAAAGTTAAAACCAAAGAGTAATAAATGCCAAGAACTAAAAAAAAAAAAAAAAAAAAAAAAAAAAAAAAGGGAAATTAA
>JANLJB010029322.1:0-14484 GCA_026212285.1 Bursera cuneata | reverse complement strand
CATAGCGCAAAGACACTTTGCTGATTGCTGGGAGCACAAAGATCAAGTTTTTGTGTTCTCTCTTGCAAAGAGATACACTCTCTGGTTGGCTTGTCGCCTGTTCTTAAGCATTGAGGACCCTAACCAAGTTGCCAAATTGGCGGTCCTTTCCATCATTTGGCTTCCGGGATCATTTCTGTGCCTATAAACTTGCCAGGAACGCCATTCAACCGGGGGATCAAGGCATCGAATTTTATAAGAATCGAGCTTCTGAAAATCATTAGACAAAGAAAAGTTGATCTTGCGGAGGGAAAGGCTTCATCAACGCATGCACAAGATATATTGTCACACATGTTGTTGACAAGTGATCAGAATGGCAAGTTCATGAATGAATTGGATGTTGCAGATAAGATTTTAGGGTTGTTAATCGGTGGACATGATACCGCTAGTGCTGCTTGTACGTTCATCGTCAAGTATCTTGCTGAGCTCCCTCATATCTATCAAAATGTTTACGTAGCTATGTTGCATATACATGTATACATATGCATGTATACATGTATATATATGCTCAAAAAATTACCCAAATTCTATAATATACATATACATATACATACACATGTACATATATATATATATATATATATATACATACACATGTACATATATATATATATATATATAGATATAGATATATATATACATACATATATATACACATACATATATATACACATACATATATATACATACATATATACACATACACATATATACACATACATATATATACACATACATATATATACACATACATATATATACATACAGATACATATATATACACATACATATATATACATACATATATATGTACATACATATATACATACATACATACATACATATATATATATATATATACATACATACATACATACATACATACATACATACATATATATATATATATAGGGTTAGGCTATTGAGACTTAATTTTTTTACTTAATTTTATACACCAATTATCTACCCTTCATCTATACTTAATTCAATGGTTAATAGAATCTAAAAAATAGTTATAATAGACATAATTTATATCCAATTATTTTAATTAAAATCTCTTTCACATCAAACTCAAATTAAACTCTCTTTCGTCTTCTTCGTAGGAATTAACAAAATCACTGTCATCTCCTCTACCGCTTATTTCACCGATGAACCAATGAATATATTTTTCTCTTAAAATCTGCAGACCAATATTCCTAAAATTCCCTCAAATAACCTTAAAAAATTCATTCGTGTTTGTATACCACAAAGAATAACGTTATTTTCCCCCGGATTCTATTCCTTTTCCCTCCATCAATATCCTTCATGAACGACACTTCTTTTTCTCCCTTTAACGCAAAGAAAGCTTTGCCGCCATTGCCATTGTAGGCCCTCTTTGTTGCCTTCCATTTGCAACCAACAGTTTTTCACCCCATGTATTCCTACCACTTTTTCCCACTTACCCAATCAGCAGTGCATCTCGCCTTTTCATTCCACTGATGCCTCCTACATCTTGGCCCCCACACATGAACGAGCAGCCTTGTTTACAGTGTGTATGCGCTTATGCGTGTTAATACATCTACCAGCCTCGATGACTCAAGCAATGGAGGGGATACGGTGATTTTGTTAATTCCTAAGAAGAAGATGAAAAAGAGTTTAATTTGAGTTTCATGTGAAAGAGATTTTAATTGAAATAATTGGGTGTTGATGTCTATTATAACTATTTTTTAGATTCTATTAACCATTGGATTAAGTATAGATGAAGGATGGGTAACTGGTGTATAAAATTAAGTCAAAAAATTAAGTTTTAATAGCTTGACCCATATATATATATATATATAGTACCCAAATTCTAAACCCTAAATTTTTTTTCGATTGCAACTGCTCAAAAAATGTGGCACTAATGAGGCAGAAAAACCATTTGGACCAATGATATTCCAAGAAGGAGATGATACTTTTAGCTCGTTTGATTCCAAAGTCATGATGATAGATTATGAATGTGGGTTAGTGATTGGTTTCTCTATAGGATATATTGTATTTACAACAAAAAGACCAAAATGGTTTGTAAGGATGGTTAGAAGGAAGCAATCAATGTGGATGAGAAGGTTGAGAAGTAGATGAAAAGTAAGCAAAAATTGATAAGCGCAAGTGGTGATCCTAAAATGCATGGTTTGTGTCCTAATTTGTTATAGAGCTCAATTATTTTATTTTATTTTTACAATAGAAAATTATTAGTTTGTCCTAATATATTTTCCAATTTCAACATTTGTTTCTCATCAATTTCAATTACATATTTATTTCTTTAGAATTTTGGTTATTTACTGTCAAACTTAATCTGTTTTCAAAATTTTGAGAGTTAATTACTTGAGATAGCAGTTTTTAGAAGAGCACAAATAAGATACTAAACTCTGTCCAATTTTAATTAGACTCGAACTTTTAATTTCAAAGCCTGTGAAAAAATTCCAATTTGTGCCATTCAGACTCTACAGTTCTAAAAATGCAAAATTTAACCTCACTTTTCCTTCAAGCCTTTGATTATAGGATATAAATCGATAAGAATAGTATGGGATTCGATTCAAAACTTAGCTTTGGAAAGAAGTAATATGACTACCTTTCTTTCTATTGTTTGTGAATAGTGATTCTTATCAACTCTATTGTATATTGACCCTCTAAATAAATTTTAAGAAAATACTTAATCCTAATTTTTTACTAAATTAAAATTTATTTCCTAAAAACTAACACTTATCCCCCAGATTTTTAGGGGGGTAAGTGTTAGTTTTTTAAGGAAAAAATATTAATTTTTAAGGGATATATATTAGTTTAGTAAAAATTTGAGGATAAGTGTTTTCTTAAAATTTCTTAGGGATCAGAGTAAATATCTTTATATAATTGTCTAAATTACCCTCGCTCTTTTGAATTCAATCAAACGGCAGTTAAATTGAGCAATGGAAGTGCTAGTTTAAGTGTGATCTGTCATTTACTGTTATGAGACCCAATCTCAGATTTATTTGATATTTTGCCCTTTTTCATTACAAAATAAGAACGGCTTATCGTTTTGGCAGAACCAAAATGGAAAACGACTCGTCGTAGGTTCCAATTTAAATTCTCAGCCCACGCTCGCTCACAGTGATGGCAAAAGGTCGGGCTAGGCCGGGTCCTACCTATTTTGGGTAGGCCTATAGGCCAGGCCAGGTCAGGCCAAAACAATGCTAGGCCAAGTCGGGTCAGGCATTGTAAAAAAATTAAAGGCCTGGACCTGGCCCAAGGCCTACACTATTTGGACCAGGCCTACCAGACCTATCACTATTTACTATTTAATAATTTTTAAATTAATTTTTAATTTATAAAAATAAAAATTTAATAAAAAAAATCAAATTACTACAGTATTAGACAGAACCAGGCCGGCCTATAGGCCCGAATCCTAGGCCTGAGCCTGGCTTAAGCCTACCTTGAATCAGGCTTATACTGTAGCATACATGCCAGCCCATTCCTGGCCCTTTGCCATCACGGTTGCCCAAAGCATTACTAACAACGCCATAACCAGTGAACCAAAGCTTCTCTCTGTAATTAACCACGCAAACAAACCAAAGAAATGGAAAAAGAAGAAAAGAAAAATTTAACCTGCAAAAACATTACAACTCTACTCTCTTCATTTGTAGACACTTACTTTCGTCGATTTCACAGCCAGTGGTAGTCTCTTTTTACCTAACCCACCTCCCAAATCTCTCCAAAATGCCCCTGAAGTCCCCACTTGTAACCCGTCTCCTGACCATCTGATTGCCATCGGTGATCTCCATGGAGACTCGGAGAAATCAAGGCAGGAGTTAAAAATAGCGGGTTTGATCGACGATTCTGATTGGTGGACAGGTGGGTCCGCCACGGTTGTTCAAATTGGCGACGTGCTTGATCGAGGTGGCGGGGAGATAAAGATTCTTTACTTGTTGGAGAAGGTGAAGAGAGAAGCGGAGAGAAGTGGAGGCAAAGTAATTACAATGAATGGAAATCATGAGATTATGAATGTTGAATTTGATTTTAGATATGTTACTAAGACGGCTTTGAAGGAATTTGAGAATTGGGCTGATTGGTTTTCTGTTGGTAACAAAATGAAATCTTTGTGTGATGGTTTGGAAAAGCCTAAAGATTCTTTTGATGGGATTCCTTTAGCTTTTAGAGGTGTTGATGAGAGATATCATCATGGCATTAGGACTAGAATTGCTGCATTGAAACCAAATCGACCGATTGCCAGGCGGTTTTTATCTAACATTGTAAGTTGTTGGGGACTCGATTTTCGTTCATGGAGGGTTGTTGAAGCAGCATGTGGAGTATGGGTTGGAGAGGATTAATCAAGAAGTGAGAGATTGGATTAATGGGCTGATGGGGAGGTTTGTTCGGGTTATTGTCGAGGGAGGAATGCTGTGGTTTGGTTGAGGAAGTTTTCAGATGAGTTGGGAATTCAGCTCTTGAATATGTTCTTGCAACTATTCCCGGGGTGAAGAGGATGATTTTGGGTCATACGATTCAGGAGATTGGGATAAATGGTGTTTGTGATGATAAAGCGATAAGGATTGATGTGGGTTTGTCAATGGGATGCATTAATGGATTGCCTGAGGTTTTGGAGATTAATAGAAATGAGGTACTGATCTTGACATCGAATCCATTATACCAGAACAAGAACGAAGCTTATCTTGGTGCTGATAGTAAGGAGGGGCTTGCTTTATTGAACCTAGAAAATGTGCCAAAACAAGTAGAAGGGAAGCTTAACTGTTTGATCCTTTAAAATTGTAATATCTTGAAATATATTCTTTCTCTTGGTAGGAATTTGAGCAAATTGGCTCTAGCAGTGGGAAACATTGAGAATAATCAATCTTGATGCTGGACATTTAATTGAGATAAAGATCAATTAAACGCATTTTTAGTATTTGGCTTCCTGAAATGTAGTTCATGTTGTTTATGTTTAAGTTGTAGCTCTGCTGGGTTTTTTCTGTAGTTACTAATTGTTGTGAACATCTCGTCACGTTCCATAATTTATATTCGTACATGCAGTTAAACTATCAGTCATTAAGTCATTCCTTAGGTATTATCTTACGTTCTTCCAGAACTTACATGTCAACCATAATACTAGGCCGTGTGCCCAAAATCTTTGTTGCTAATGACCATGATATATATCATCTGGGAAATAAGGTGTAATATCTTTAAGATGATATCTTTTAGAATAGCATCTACAACAACCCTGATATCTATATTCCTTGTATCTTAATTTGCATTTTAAATGTTAGTTTATTTCTTTTGGTCTGACACTGTGTGATTTTCATGTTTCGATCCTCTTTCTTACAGTGATTGTAAGTTTTGTGCACTGTCATAATTTTATTTGGAAACTTGGATCTAATGAGAATGTTGATTTTGGTTTCTGATAACTCTATGGATGGATATTTTATTGAACAAGACCAGATGAGCATAGATCAAGGATGCTGCTTTGAAAGCAATCGTTCTTGAGCTTTGGACTACTTGATTAAGTGATTTAAGCTCAACAACAGGCGTTCTTGAAAATCTGAAGCTAAATAAAACTTGCTGTTGTGGTTGATTTTCAAGAGAAATGCTCCTGCACTTTTGTTACCTTTTTTTTTTGGTTCTGTTTGTGGTTCTTATTGGATAGTGAACTCACCTAGTTGAACTGTCCACATTCATCTGCCAGCACTATCTTAAGCTTCACCTTTGGATTAGCAGATTGGGAATGCTAATGCAGAGAGATATCAATGACTATAATCTGTTTCTTGGTTAAGGAATTGAAATAACCCATTTATTGAGGTTTCTGAGAAAGACAAAAGTGCTGCCATCATAAGTTTTCTCCATTTCGGAGATAATTGAAACTGATAAGCAGCGGTTCTCATCTCAACACAGTTTTTGATGTACCACCACAACAGGGAGAGAAGTGCAATTGAAGTTTTTGGAACCAATGACAGTGCTTTGCTTGGTTTGTTAGTGTGGCTTTGCTTATCTTGAAACATAACAGGAAATTTTAACGCAACTTCAATGTTCCTTCGTTGTCATGTAAAGAAAAATTTAGCCATATAAGATATATTAGTAATTGGATGGACAATATAATTAGTAATAAAATTAATCCCAATTGTTGCTGGAAGTGCTCTGGCCTATGCATTGCTCCGACAAGTTTTAGTTCAGGAGTCTCTTAATGTAAAATGGAAATAAAAAATACCCCCACCACTCATATTGTTTAGTTCCTTCAAGAGGTTTTATGCATGTTTAAATAATTTTACTTAGACATTTTAGATATATATCGTGTTCAATAATATTTGATAATAGATATTATTTTCGATAATATCTAATGAATCATGATATCTAAATTTTATTATTTTTTAATAAATCTCCTTAATTTAGATCACTTTTATAAAGTATCTTAAAAAAAAAAAAACACTTAAAAAAATAAATTAAAAGAAGGTTACATAAAATGTAAAGCTATGGGGCCTGCCCAAGTGAAGAAATGAAGTTGGGCCTGGCAATTCCACCATCTTCCTTTCCTTCCCCCTTGGGGATAGGATTGTCATTTTGACTCCAATTAGGGTTTCCTTTTCCGCTTCTTTTCCCTCTATATAAACCTCTCATTCCATTCTTGAAATCGAATTACGCTGGCATTCAGCTTCTCTTCTTATTTCTCTGCTTGTCAATACACAGGGTTAGCGTTAAGGGTTTGTGAAATATTTATTTAAATAGTTAAAAGAAAGCCAATTTGCAGAGCAAGGGCGTCAATGATTAATGGCGTGATTTGCATTGAAGGTTGGCGATATCAGTAGCGATTCTCCGTGCCTTTCAGATCTTGACTTTCTCGTTTTGATTATGGCCTCGAACAAGTCGCTAAATTCTCTTCTTCCTTCCTTTCCTTATCCAATAGCATTTCATGGGTTTGACTGTTGTTTGAAAAATAGCATATTATTGAATAATCAACTGTCACGTTCGTATCATCGGCTCAGGCGTTTGAGCCACCGTATGAAGAACTTAGGGTTGCAAAATCTTTATCATCTCATCCTTTTAAAAATGAGAAACTTAGCCCAAAGGGAAGAGGAAACTTGCAATCAACGGCTCTGTGAAACTTGGCTACGTGAAACATGCTTTTTATAAGCAATCTCCAACGCTCCCTCAAGCTATCAGTATTGGCCTTCAAAAAAGTGAATTTCACTAGCGCACACGACACTCATTTGGTAATCCTTCTTCTTCATAGCTTATATTCCACACAATTCAAAATATGGACATGCTACGGTTTGAGTTAACAATATGGACCCACTATCTGGCCTCCAGTTAAATTTTGAAAAATTATTTAATTTTAAATTTTTATTAAATTAATTTTTATTTTTTAAAAATTAATATTTTTTTTTTATTATTTTTATAACAATTATTTTTTTTTTAATTTTTAGGGATAAAGATTAATTTTTATAAAAATAGTGATAATTTTTTATAGGTAAATATTAATTTAATAAAAATATGGAGTTAAAGTATTTTTTTAAAATTTAAAAATTTAACTGAGAAGTCAGAGTAAATATTCCTACTAAAGATATATTTAAAAATAAAATCTTAAATAAATATATATTTTGCAACTAGTCAATAACTATGAGTAAGGAAGTTCTCCATAATTAAGTAATTGACAAGGTTGATTTTATTAATTATAGTCTAACTTTCTAATGTGATACGAAAGTGAAAAGCACAGGATATTATACTACAATAGTCATCCTCATCAACCTCAATTGAGTCAAGTCACTAATGGAATTTCACTCCCAAAATAATATGGAATATACATAGGTCTATGGCGATCTAGACTTTTATTTCATTTTAATTAGTTTTATATTAAACGTGTAATTTCTATCATCAAAAGTATTCATTAAGTTAAATTTGTTATTTTCTTAAAAGTTTAATCATATAACCGTTAAGTTTTACAATTTTTCTAAAAGTTTAAAAGGTGTGGGTTTAATATTAGTTTTATACTTCATTACACCCTTTTACGTGCACGTGGATCGGACCTCACAAGCTTTTTTTGGATTTTATAAATATGCCAATATTTTCTTTTTAATGATGGATTCGAACCTTTAACTGTTAGATCAAATTGCTCTGATATATTAAATTTTTTACTTTATCTAAAAACTTAAATTTTTTCAAAAAGTAATTGATAAAAACCTTGGGAGAATCACACCCCAAAAGCTAGCTATTGAAGTAAGAGAGCCCAAAGTTTTATAAATCTCATACAAAAAGCTCACACTTCTAATGTGGGATTCAAGTCTTATAAATTCCCAGCGCCTACGTAGGCTGGTTGTGCACTAGTCCCTTGACTAGTCCCAGGCGAATACTACAATACTGACGTCACCACCTGCACCGCACGATTACAACCAGGAGACGTGATATAGGTTCTGATACAAATTCATAAGAACCTTGAGAGAACCACACCCCAAAAGTTATCTATTGAAGTAGGAGAACCCAAAGCGTTATAAATCCCATACAAGAAGCCCACACTTCCAATGTGGGTTTCGAGTCCCATACCTTACAATTAGGATTCTAACATTAATTTTTTACTTTACCGAAAAACTTCAATTTCTTAAAAAAGTGACAAATTTAACAATAACTTTATCATAATATAGGAGTAAAAATACAACTTTTAAATCTTGCCAAGAAATTTGAGAATTTATATAAAAGGGAATACCATTTAATAAATTACTAATTTGCTACTCTATATATAAAGCAATCTGACTCATTTTATAAATGTTAACTAAAAAACCCAAAAAAAAAAAAAATCCATAATGAACTGATTAATTTCTAATCCTCTAGCTCGTTGTGAGCCTTCTATTATGAAGAAGAAATATAAATGAGCCTTCTATTTAAATCATAAGCCAAAAAAATCTTTTTGGTTGGTAGTGGCAATAAATTATTTTAAGAGAAAAAATTATTTATAATTTTTTTAATTATAAGATTATTCAGACTGATTGAATCAAATCTAGCTAATTAACAAGAAATATTGCATGAAAAGAGTAGCTGACAAAGAACTTAGCAAGTTAAATGTTCCCACCATTCCAAACGCATTGGCCTTTCATCAATTAAAGATAGGGGTATTTACTCTGACCCCAAGTTAAATTTTGGAAAAAACGTTTAACTCTAGATTTTTGTTAAACTAATACTTATACCCTAAAAATTATCACTGTTTTCATAAAAACTAACACTTACCCCTAAAAAAATATGGGAGATAAGTGTTAGTTTAACAAAAGTCTGGAATTAAATATTTTCTTAACATTTAACTGGGGGGTCAATGTAATTTCCTCATTAAAGATGTGAATTCATTCACCATATATAATTTGTAGACGCCCACAGGGACTCGGTCCTATTTGAGATTGACTTGAGTGCTCATTGCATTTGACCGATCAAAGGTATTAATGCAAAGAAAAACTTATGTGAGTCATAAACTTACCTAATTGAATATTAATATATTATTATGAGTGGTTATTAAATGAAATTAAAATTCTAATTACTTATTTACAAATGATAAAATATAAATGGTTAGACATAGTACAATATGACAGTTTTATCTTGAGTGTTTCTCATTAATAGGGACTCATGGTTCTATCTTTTTTTTTTTTCCTCTCATTCAATATTTACAAACTTGTTGTAAACGGGCTTATTTACAGTGTAATTATATTGGGGATATGGATGCCAGAATATAAAATTGATGGACTATAATGTAAAATTCGAGAGATAGGTCAAAAAAATAACATAAAATCAATTGCTTCGGGGATGTCTAAACTAGGAGGATTATATAGGGGTGTAACATAATGAACCAAACTAAGAGGATTATATAAATTAAGAGAGAGAGAGAGAGGAGAATTGCTTCAGGGATGTCTTCCATAAGGAGGAGGGGGGCCTTTATATAGGTGCACCGCGTCTCCTATTTACACAGTAAGTTGGACCCACTTCATTTAATTAAGTGGCGGAACCCACTAGTGATGACATCGTTACTATGTCATCCTATAATTTTACATCAGCTGTTACATAATACTCCTCTTTAGGATTGCCACTTAAGAATAATTGCATTTAACTCTTGCTAAGAAAAATCCAATTGGGACAAAAATTAAACAAAAAAATATAATTGTACAATAAATCATAAGGTGGTGTTTGACGTGATTCATATTGTCTCCTTAAAAACCTTACCAAAAAAACCTAGTGGAATAAAACTTGGTTAAAGGAAAAAAAAGTACAGTGCATATATATCCAAAAATTCTCCCCTTGATGAATATTCTTCTTGATTATGGCAAAAGATCATGCATCAATGTGGTTGCTTGTTGAGTCGCCGCATACCAATTTTATAAACCAATTTCTCAAATGTTGATGTCAGGAATGTTTTGGTAAACAAATCAACAAGATTATCATTTAAACGAATCTGTTTCACATCTATCTATTTGTTTTCTTGAAGCTCATGGGTGTAGAAAAACTCTGGAGAAATATGTTTTATTCTATCTCTCTTAATATATCCTCCTCTAACTTGGGTAATACATATTGTATTATCTTCATATATGATTGTAAAAGGATCTATAGTAGGAGATAACTTGCATGAACTCTCGATGTGATAAATAACGGACCATAATCATATACAGTCTCAGTTGTCCTCATGCAATGCAAGTATTTTAGCAGGGCTTGAAGAAGTAGCAACCAAAGTCTATTTAGTTGATCGCCATGACATTGCAGTCCTATTATAAATAAAAACATATTCAGTTTTTAATCGAGCTTTGTGGGGATCAGATAGATAACCGGCATCAGCATATTTAACCAGACTATGATTTTTAGAAGGCTTATATAAAAAAATAATCATAAATCAGTAGTTTCTTGTAGATATTAAAAAGTATGTTTAATTTCATTTCAATGTCGTTTAATAGGTGTAGAGCTAAATATTCTCAATAAATTAATTGCAACTATAATATCTGATTGAGTATATTGTGCTAGATATAATAATGACTTATACCATTCAGAAATGATACTTCAAGATCAATAATTTATTCATTATCTTCTTTAGAATGGAATAGATCTTTTTTAGGATCAAGTGATCTAACGACCACCGGGGTACTCAATGGGTGAGCTTTTTCTATATTAAACCATTTCAAGATCTTTTCTGTATATGCCAATTGATGAACAAGTATGCCTCTTGAATTGTGCTTGATTTGCAGGCCAAGACAATATTTTTTTTCTCTAAGTCTTGTTATTTCAAATTCTCTTTTTAAACACTCAACAGTATCTTGGATCTCTTCTAAAGTTCTAATTAAATTTATGTCACTGACATAAACTGCCACAATGGTAAAACTAGATTTTGACTTCTTTATAAACACACAAGGGCATATAGGATTATTAATATATCCCTCTTTTGTCAAGCATTCATTAAGATGTTTATACCACAATCTTCTCTATTGTTTTAATCCATAAAAGGATCTCTATAATTTAAGTGAATAATGTCCCTTGGTTTTTTGTTAATTGTTTCAGGTAATTTAAATCCTTCAGGGAGTTTTATGTATATTTCAATGTCTAGTTTGCCATAAAGGTAAGCAGTAACCACACCCATGAGGCACATATGAAGTTTTTGTGAAATTACCAAACTAATCAAATAACTGAAAGTGATTACATCATTATTAGGGCATATATTTCATCAAAATCAATACCCGATCTTTAAGAAAAGCTCTAAGCTACAAGTCGGGCTTTATCTCTAGCAATCTCATTATTTTCATTTCGTTTTTTAGTAAATATCCATTCATATCCAATGGATTTAACGTCTTCAGGCATTTGGACTATAGATCCAAAAACTTCACACATTTGACTAGAGAAGTCAATTATGCTTGAATTGCTTCTTTTCATTTGGGTCACTCATGCATTTGCCTACATTCATCTACTATATGTGGTTCAAAATCATCATTCATGATTTTAGTGGCTACAACAAATGAAAAGATTTTGTCGAGGACCATTTCATCACGATTCCACATTTCTTTCGTATAACTGACAAAGACTTCCTCATTTCTAATTACTCGTTTCTCTTTAGGAGCTTTTACCTCTTCAGGGGCTTATGTCTCTTTAGAAATAATTATCCCTTCAGGAGATAAATCAGATGATTTAGAATCTTTAGCTCGATTATTATTTCTAATGAGATTGTTATGAGTTACTTTTCTCTTTTAAGGGATAATATATTTTGATCCAAGGGTTCTACCACGCTTTTGGTATGTAGTAGATTGATTATTACCGTTTCAAGGAGGACTTGTTCTTTAGGAACTTTAATGCTTGTCGGTGTATTGATAGCAAGTATATATAACTTTATTTCTTTTGCTACGTTAGTAAAAGTATCTGGCATCTAATTTGCTATATTATGCAGATGTATAATTTTTTGCAGCTCATTTTCACATTGATTAGTGCAAGAATCAAGATGAGACAAGTGGTTACATTTCAAGAAAGTTCTTGTCTAGCTTTAAAGGCATATACTGAACTACAAGAGGCATTTTCTTTTTCCTCAATGGTGAGAACATTGTCTCATTAAAATGACAATCAGTAAATTGTGTAGTAAAAAGATCACTTGTCAGGGGCTCCAAATATTTGATTATAGAAGGAGAATCATAACCCACATAGATCCTCAATTGGCGTTAAAGTCCCATTTTTGTTAGCTTTGGGGGAGCAATGAAAACTTGTATGACACAACCAAAAGCTCTTAAATGAGATATATTAGGTTGTTGATGAAGCACAAGTCGTAATAGAGAATACTCATGATAAGCAATGGGTCTCCATCTAATCAATAATGCAACGCATAAAATGGCACGACGCCAGACAGAAGTTGACAATATTGTTTTCAATAATAGAGTATATGTCATCATTTATAGTCGCTTTATGAGTGATTCTACCAAACCATTTTGAGTACAGACATGTGGTATAAGATGGTCAATGTCAATTTCAACGGACATATAATAATCATAAAAAACCTTTGATGTAAATTCACCAACATTATCCAGACGAATAGATTTAATAGGATGGTCTATAAAATGTGTTCGTAATTTAATAATTTGAGCAAAGAGTATAACAAATGCAACATTTCTAATTGATAATGAACAAACATGTGACCATCTTGTAGAAGCATTAATAAGAACCATAAAATAATAGAATGGTCCATTAGGTGGATGAATAGGCCCATGTATATTCTTTTGAATTCTCTATAAAAATGATAGGGATTTATGACCAATCTTAGAAAGAGATGGTCTAACAATTATTTCTCTTGTGAACAAGCAATACAAATAGTGTCATTAGACAAAAGAATCTTCCGGTTCTTTAATAGGTGTCCATTTGTATTTTCAATAATCCTATGCATCATTGTTGATCCTGGATGATCAAGACAGTCGTGCCAAAACATAAAAGTCTTAGGATCATGAAAGTTCTGGTTCATGATTGCGTAGGTTTCAATATTTCTTACGTATATATAATATAAGCCAAATGAGAAAGCTTCAAGTTATTCTACTATTTGCTTTTGGCATGAGACATTTGAAGTAATTCAAAGAAATTCTGCATTATTTTCACATGTTGTTTCAACATGATACCCATTGAGCCTTATATCTTTAAAACTGAGAAATTTTTTTCTCGATTTGCTAGAGTATAAGGTCTCTTTAATACATAGCTTTACACCACTTGCTAATGAGATAATGGCTTTTTCGAAGTCCTCAATCAGGTTCGCAGACTCTGGTATAGTATTAACTTTAGCTTAAAGTAAAGTTAAATTAAGAAATATTTCTAATCTTTCAAGATTGTATGTACTGTTGCACTATCGACTAGACATATATGTCTATCTCTTTTGGAGATAGGTGACACACTTCTAATGTCCATACTCTTTTATTTAAACAAAAGTTCATATTAGATAAAACTCCATCAAGAATACATCATAACCAAAGGTACATTAAATCAAAAGTACATCAAGGAGAAGACATAAAAAAGAAATAAAACTTGAACCACTTAGTTTGCTTAGATATTCTCTTCACCCATTACAGTATCATCAAAGAAATCTAATACATCAAGATTCGTATGAACATCGAGTTATCAATAAAATTTATTTCAAGACCTTTGCCTTTATCCTTAGTTGAGGCTTGCTACAGGTCCACAAGGTGTTTGGGTGTACAATAGCTACTTGAAGAATACCCTTCAGCACCACATCTGTAACAAGTGCTCTCATTTGTTTTATTTGGCCTGGGTTGTAAACCTTTTCCCTTTTCTTGCTTAGACTTAGGTTTGTTCCACTTTTGGTGGTTTTTGAAATTCTTTGAAAGACTACCTCTAAGTTGAAAAATCTTCATATCCCAACCATGTCTGTTATAACCACTATGGTTATTAGATACAACATTTGTGCTACATCTTAGAAAGTGTAATACCCAAGTGTAGGTTGTCTTAATTATAGTCCTCGGTGAGTCCAAGTAT
>JANLJB010029321.1:0-14483 GCA_026212285.1 Bursera cuneata | reverse complement strand
TTTCTTTCAAATCAATAAAATAATTATCATATTAAATGCTTCATATTAATTGTCATAAATTCATTTCAAAACGTTTAAAATTATTATTCAAGGTTTTTTTTTTTTTTATATATCACTTGGCACGGTGCCCCATTAGGTATTAAAGTTTGTCCCCACATTAAATTCATGTAAAAAATATATATTATTATTTTAAAAATAATCTTAACGTATATTTTAAATACATATATTAAGACTTAAAATTTTAAAATTTGATAATTATAATAATTGATTCATCCTAAAAAAAGATATATATTAAAACATAAAAATATATTTATTTTTAAAATTATTTATCTGTTATAAAAATTATGTTACATTGATTATTCTATAATTATGATTCTTGTAATAAAAATTATATTTTTTCAAGTAAAATAACGATTATAATTATAAGAATATATTTTTTCTAATATCTTAATATATATCCTTAAGACAAATATTAAAATTATCCTTATTTTATTGTTAGTGTCAATTAGTCATCAATGATAGACCAACTTTATTTCATAGTTGTATGTGAATATTAATTAGGTAGTATTAACGTGAATCTAAAAAGTACACGTGAAGATTTAAAAATATGTGTATTATCATGATTATAATTATTATTTTTAATTATGTTAAATTAAATATTTTATAATTTTTTGAAAAAAATTTATAATTTTTAAATTAAATAAATTATTATAATAATGATAATATATTAGTTCTATGGTGTTAGTACGTGTCTTTAAGATATATATTAAAACAATCTTTACTAATTTTGCGTCAAAGACGAAGGCAAAATAAGTAGACAAAGGCACAAGAGGAAAGAGCAAAATATCTAAGTAGAATAGGAAAAAAGCAAAATATATCGTGACATACCACGTGAAAAATTTTGCCAGACAATAATCCAAAACAATTTGTCAAAAAAAAAAAAAATCAACGTTTTGACTAAGATAAAAGATTCAAGTGAGAAATATGAAAATATTCATATTTTGTTATATATTCGTTAATGTAAAGATAAAATCAATGAACGAACTGAAGTTCATATCAACGACATTTTTTATTATTATGAGATAATTTACCAAGGTCAATAGCAAATAAATGACTACCAAACACTACTATTACAGAGCAGAATAATGATAAATGTGTGTCTAAATATCTTTTTTTAAATAAGTAGATTGAGTGATACTTAATTACTCTTATTCTCTGAGATCTATAATAAGTCAAACAACTCTTATGAGGTGATAACAAATATCACAAGATTATAATGTGAGTCTGAAGATTAAAGGTTAAGATTCAATATATATATATATATATAAACTACTCTATAAAAGGAAATACAATTTCAAAAGAAAACACAATTTCAACAAGAAGATGACTCTCTTTCTGTTTGGATGTATCTTTTTTTTTTTTTGATATTTTTATTTCCTGATATACAAGTTACTCAATAGTAATTTAGAGTAATAATTTTACTAACTTGATCATTGGATTATCAACATCGATGAAATAACTAATATCCCTCCACATTACTTTTGTTTTGTAGTAACAGATAATTTTAGAGGGCACAATTAAGAGATACTGAACGTATTAGACTTGTTCGATTATTTTTTACGTAGATTTTATGCATCAAAATTTTTTTAAATCAATAGAAATTGATTGGCATGTTAAGAGCCAACATATTTACATTACTTTGTATATGTCTATGTTCTGTTATATATAAAATATAGTTAGTTATATTATGATTTTTACTTCTATTTTTATATTAAAATTATTATTTCAAAAATGATAATCGTTTGGTATATCGGGTTTTATTGTTGTAAATTTGGTTTATCTTTAAAATAAAAAGGATATTAATTATTAACTTATTTTTTAAAAAATAAAATAACAATAAAAATATATAATGTGAAAATTTGAATTCAAATCTACGTGACCGCGCCACAAACCAACACCCTTTATAAGGAGCTCACTCGCGCCTATAAACAAGACGGCCACATCCAGAAACCACTTGGATTCTTTCTCATCTCTCATAATTTGAATTTCAAATAACTACTAGAAAAATGTCTGCAACAAAATCAATCTCCAGAAAACGAAGCTCCGGTTCCGTGCTCGCTAAACAGGAGCCGAAACACCGAGTCGAGGATGACTTCGATCCTGATCTCTCCAGGTCCGTGTTTCGAACTTTTTTTTTTTCATTCTACTTAAGAATACTTTTAGTTATGATTTGTCGATAAATTGCAGCGATTTGAAAGGAATAATGTCGGCACTGCATCAGATTAAGGAGAAAGCGCAAAAGGACGGACAAAAGAAGAAAGAAGAGACGATTTCTAGGTTATTTTTGAATTCTATTTCGAGTGAGAATTAATTTTGGCTTGAATATGGAAGAATTACTATATAATTTTTTTTGTCGTTTATAATGTATTGAGATCTAAATTTATTCGACCTGATTACTTAAATGATCATCACTGATTTTCAAATGAATTGTTTAAAATTGATTTAAAGTCACGTTTAGGATTGCTTGTGGAGTGTTGAATTGGTTTTCATATAGCTAGAAACTTATCCGTGTACATTAGTACTGTTAATCGGTAATAGGATTAGAAGAAAAAATAACTTCAAAAGAATCTGAAAAATCTTTTAGACGAATATATGAGTAGTATTTTTCGAGAAATACTTTTTTCCTTTGGTAAAAGTGATCTTAGTTGAAAATTCTTTCTACAAAATTATTTTCGAAGGCATTATAATCTCCATTTTTCAGTTTAGGAAAACGGGCGAGTGGATCAATGGATGTGTATTTCTTCTCGTGCAATTTGTATGCTTTCTTTGTTTCTTATGTGTCAAATCTCGCAATTAGAATGATTTTAAGTTGTGTTTGGTGACAGTGTGGCCTCTGAAATCAGGTCTAAGATTGAGGAGTTGAAGTCAAAACTTGAGAAGGATAGGTAAATTTAACTTGTAGGCTCACTTTGATGACTCGATTATATATCTGAACTCTTGCTTGTGAGCAGAGTATAATATTTGAAAGTTCTTGTATTGTTCATTGTAGACAAGGTTTTGCCAAGGCACTTTCAAAGAGCTCAAAAGAGGTCTGTGGTGATTCTGGTGAACCAAGAAGCTTGACATAAGATTGCGGGAGATGAATTTTAGCTTCAGCATTTGCTTTCTGTTTTAAGTATTACCCAAAAGATATTTGATAAATTATGTGTTTGTATATTTTCAGTGCGAAAGTTGTTTAAAGAATGAGACTGCCAAGTTCCAAGAGGTTCATGAGAAATTCTGCAAGGAGAGAGCCACCCACCTTCAGGTTCTACAAGGTATTTTACTGCTCTTTTGATCTTATGGCTATTTTACAAAAGGATTCGAACTCAAGTAGTATTCTACGTGTATACATTCGTTTATCATCAGCCAATTTGTTTAGTTATTTACTTTGGTTTTTTTCATTGTCGCGTTCTATTTGTGAAAGTAACGTGATCTGCAAGCTTTTAGGGCAATCCCATAGATCGAATCTTCCTAGTCACTCTGTCCATAGAACAAGGCACAAGTCACATGGTGTCTAGGGTGGTAGTAATCACATTACGACCCAACATATAGCACTTGAGTTGTTGGCTAGATTTTCCCGGAAGCAATATGAAAATCAAGTATTCAGCCTCAAAACAACGGCCAACCTATACAACAATTATTTTCTCAGAATTGATTCTAAATGCACACCCTTTTTCTATGCTGATTTCTAAGTGATAATGACAACCATGTTACATTTGGTTTAGTTCAGTCCTGACTTATACAGCCTTGACAGATACCATTACCAAATTTGAGGAAGACAAGGAGAAGCTGTTAATGCGCTATGAACAACTGAGTAAGCAACAAGATTCTCTTACCCTCTTTACAGTGAAACATGGTAACACTAACAGTATGAGGGTTTAAAATCAGGGAAGAAAGAGAAGAGTTTGATATCTGAACAAGAGAAATATTGTGCTGATAAGATTGCTAAATTGGAAGAGTCCTTGAAAAAGAAGAAGCAGGTAAACTAATTTTGAGTATCAAGTTGCCGGATAGCTGTTTCGTCTGCTTTCATGTTAATAGCTGTAAACTAGATTTTATTTTTTGGAAAACAGGATGACAAAACTTTCAGCATTTTGAGGAAATCTCTTGGTTCGTTTCTTGACAATGCGTCTGATGAGGAATTCCCGCCTGATGATTGAAGATTGCTTAGACATCTAGCTGAAAACATTTTCGTCCTTAAAGAGAGTATACCTTATGGTATACTGCCTCCGCGAAACTTTTATACATTTCCAGTTGCTGTGGTCCTCGCTAAACATTAACATTTCTTTACCTTCTCACTATAGTGGTTCATCATTAATTTGGAATGAGTAATGATGCAATTGTCCACAACCCCCAAGACGTACCTTTTCCTCAACTTTAACGAACCATTTTCAGTAGCATTTGCTTAAAACTGAAAAAAAAATGTTTGTCATTTCTTTTACTCTTCCACATGTTTTGAATTCTCCACGAGCACGTGCAGAAGCAGAAAAAAAAGAGCCACGTACGTGATATGTCCGTCTTCTCTTTGGCAAATAATCATTGGCAAAGGCAACTAAAAACTTAAGTGAAGCCTGAAATCATAGTCCAAGTTCGGCCCAACCCCATCCAGCCTTCTGTTTAATAATAAAGTGCACATATTCAGCTTCCACCACTTTTGTTTGGAATATGTGCACTTTTGTTTGGTCGATCTGTGACCTTATCGTCAGCAGCCGGCCCACCGCATAACTTCCCAGTTTCGGTTTGTAGATAAATGAAAAGGATTAAACTAGTACATTATAGGACATGGTTCCGAATGCCTGCATGGTTGTTATGTATATGGTTCGCTTGATTTGATTGGAATTACAATAACAAGAAAGCAAAGCTCCATAGCAGGATTTGAAAACTCCATTGCACTTGTGAAACACATTCAAAACCTTAAAAATTCATATATGCACTATATTGAATAATACTTTTGTACATTCACAGTAACACCATATCTAGGGAAGAAAGGAATGTTCCGTAACGGCATAGAGAACAGCTTTACTGCACATTTCAATGATAATAAAAATATCAAATAGGTCCGTGATAGAGGAAAATTGCAAGCTCTTCCACGTTATACAAGCAGTTTAGCGGGCTGTATTGAGAGGAGGGGTTGGTTGGCCCTGTTGCACAGACCATGGGGGGCGCCTGTTATGATCCTGCATAAGAAGTACATAGATAGTAATTCACTCATCATAACAAAATGAATAATGATCTAGCCTGGACGCAGATAAAGAAACATAATTGTACAAGGACCAGCATATTCTGTTTTTCCTTGAAACACAACAATTACTAAGATTGCTGTACATTCTTCCAATTATTTTAAGTGAATATTATGCAAAAATTTGAACAACTGTGAAAATTGTAGAAGTCAAGGGATCATCATGCCCAAGCACACTCAACTCAAGATATTGCCACTGTCTGCTCAGTGTATCAGTGTTCTTTTAAGTAATTTAAAATATAGACCAAGAGCCTATCTCAAATATGATGTGTTAAAGTACTCATCGTTCCACTGGTGGCTGTCATTGCCTTGCACTTAAATGCCACCAGTTCTGAATAATTAGGGGATTAATGAATGACCTGTTTGGTCCCTCCAATCTTACATTCTGATATGTCTAGCTGTACAACAAGAGAGATGTTCTAAAACAAAGAGATGTATACAACCAGAAACACACACAATATAGGAAGATAGTTCACATACCCCAATTTCAGTAATGCAACGACAAGAGGAACACCTAACTGATGAAGCTCCATATGGATACATCAGCAATAATGCACAACTTGCACACTTGACTTGCCCAACCTGATGAGCTGAAAAAATGGACTTAAGAAATTCAAATGTCTTACCTTGACAAAATTTGCAAAGCAGAAGCCAACCTTCACTAAATTTTCTATATGTTCACGGTTCACTAATAAAATCTGAAGGGAGTATATGTTCATTGAGATGCAAACATGTCTACTGCACTATCATAATATGTTTAACAGATTGTCTCAGCTAGTGGACTCAATGGTGAAAGATGGTGTTAACACTGTATTCTTATGTGGGGGAGCAAAGAGTTGAGTAAGACAATGGTTTCATCTCAGTTGGACAGTGTCTCAAACAGTGAGATATGCAACTAATTATTTTATTGCCAAGGGACTAATCCTAAAAGAATGTCAATATAAAACTCTACATCCAAACTTAAATGACTTCAGTCCCTCTTGAGAATATATCTGGGAGCCTTGTGGAACAGTGGTACCTGAGCTCTGCAACAAATATTTCAATTTTCAGGGTTCCATTATCTCAATTAGGAGTATTGGCAATAATGTTTATGAGCTAGGCCAACAATAGATACTGTGTTAGCAGTACTTAAGTTATACCTAAAATCCATAATCTTTCAGATCAGAAATTTTTTCTTGCGGATAATCCGTGGTGAGTGCTCCTTATACACTACATAGTTAGCAAAGTCAAAATACTCTAGTGTGATAGAATGATGAGAGGAGAGAAATACAAAATGAATCTATCCAAAAGAATGAAACCTCTGACCATTTTTTATCACTTATTAAACAACACCATAATACTTAAGAGATGGACTGATGATAAAAATGGAAACTATTTATCAGTTCAATAACATGAGGAAGAGAAGGGAGAAACCTTCTAGCACATAGTTGATTGTCTGACAACATGAACATTTCACATGTCTAGCCCCTTGTGGATATGAAAGCAACCAGCGGCATGAACCACAAACCATTTGAGCCATTTCTGCAATGAATTAACAGAAACAAAAAGTTGGAAGACGTTTAACTAACCAACTCATGCTGTAAGATTAAGCTTGCATTTATCATTGCATTGTGGCTAATATCACTCTTAAACTGACAAATGGGTGATCAGTAGCATTAATGGCAGCAGTAAAGCCTACGGATTGATGCGATTTCTCCATTAATGGAAAACTCATTGCTGCTTTCCAGATATTTCTGGCCCAACAAAGCTCATCTCGCTTTATCTATTTCTATTGAATTTAATAGATCACATTCCAGAAATACAAACTTCTTATTTTTTCACAAACTTATTAGCAACCCCCAGTAACAGATTGTTCCTGAAAAAGAAGACGACAAGTCGGAAACCCTAAAGAAACAAAGAATACTGTCGCCTAGGTGCTGAAGGCTTCTGACTATTTCTTTCAAAACGATATCTTCTTCTGAAGCCATGGGTTTCAATAAAGAAAAAAAATTTAGAAAAAACACAAATTTACCACATGTTGTAACACACATAAACGTAATCGTAAATAGATGTCTATTAGGTTGACTGACCGGAAGTTGGTGGCGCTGGTGTTGGAGGAGGAATGGCTTGCCACCCTGGCGGAGGCCCAGCTTCTTCTTCTTCTTCTTCCTGTTTTTCAATTGATTCTTTCTCTCTGTTCTCCATTCTAATTCACGTTCACTCGAGAGGATCGAATTTCGTCTTAAAATCCATAATCTAAATGGAACGCGCCGTTTCCAGGAATCCTCTATTTGATTTTGAATGGAATCACTTGCAGTGCACGTGTCATATTCCAACTTTAGTTTTTGGCTTTGCTAACCCCTAGGTTTGGCTGATAAGAAATGCTATGAATTTTAGGGAAATAGCTTTATTTTATAGCTCTACCCGGGGGCGGATCATGGAGTCGGCTCTATTTGAATTTTTGTTAAAAAATAAGTATTACAAAACTATCATTTTTATCCATGATAATTGACTAATTAAAATCTCTTAAATTTCTAAAATATACCAAAAATCCTGAATGTTACTATTTAAATTGTTTACTTTTTTTACATCTATATAAAAATTTCTTGGAGAAATTTACCAAAATAACTCATTTGAAAGGGGCCTTTAAAAAATAACCATGGCCTTGTTTTATTTGATTTTTCTAAAAATGTCTACCTTTATGATCATTATACCCCTCTATATATCATATATAAATACATATTCCTCACTCTAACACTTTCCAATTGAACAATCACAAAAAAATTTATTAGATAGTCATTTCGACTCACTGGACAGTCATTTTGACTCATCAAACAGTCATTTTAACTTACTGCACAGTCATTTCGACTCGATGGACGGTCATTTTGACTCATCGAACGATTATTTTGACTCACCGATAGTCATTTTTGATTCGTTGGATAGTTATTTCTACTCGTTGGATAGTCATTTTAGCTAGTCAGACGTCATTTTAGCTCGTCAGACAGTTATTTTCCCTATCGGACCATCATTTTACTTATTGGACAATCATTTTGACTTGTTAAACTATAATTTTGACTCGTCGGATTGTCATTTAAACTCGCTAGACCGTTATTTAACTTGCCTAACCTTTATTTTGACTTGTCGGACAGTCATTTTGATTTATTAGGATATGATTGTCATTTACCTGGGTTTGGTTAGATAAATCAGATAAAATCAGGAGGTTGGTTATTCCCCGCCCCCCCCCAAAATTTGGTTATTTTGGAAAATTCCCTAATTTCTTGATTGATAGATATTTTGATCTTTTGTTGATTCTCTCTATTTATACAATAATAACATAACGAGTATTTTCAGTAACACATTAAAAAAAAATAGAGTATAACTTTCTTAAATATTGTTTGATTTTATATATTAAAAGAGAATTTGCTAAAATTATCGATAATAGATGAGTTATACTCTTTGAAGAATCGGAGGGCACAACTTCAATAGTATTTCATTATACTTACATATGTACCATATATTTATTTATCGTATTATTTTTTTTGTAATATTTTTTTGTATGGAATATATTTTGAAAGGTTAGGTTCATTATATCTACCCTTACTAGTGTAAATATCTTTTAATTAATAAAAAATTTCTCAAGAAATGTCAAGATTTACCTCAAATAATAATTTAACCTGACCAAGAAAAAATTTCTGACTACTCCATTGGCTCTACGTCTATGATTGTAAAACTATTAAATATAGTATGAATTTAAAAAAAAAAATTATTTTTGTTTTGCAAACGTCTTTAAAATTAAGATTAATATTTTAAGTTTCTATAAAATTTAAAAAAATAACAATAAAGCGTCCATAAACGTTAAATAAATGATATAAGAATATATTTGTCATTTGATTTATGCAACTTAATCTTGCTTATGCAAATCCTAATATCAAAATATCAAATTAAAATATTAATTAAAACGGATAGAAATCCATAAAATTTTTATAAAAAGATTTTGAGTAAATATCAAAAACTACACCTAAGTTTTAGCTCAACTTTAGGTGTTGAATAACTATCTCGTTTTAATCAACGGCTCACCTTTTTCTGCAACTCTTAAAATATTATTAAATGTTTGAGATATTATAGAAGCCATTGTCAAATATATTATTTAAAGAGTAATATGATGTATATCAAATTTTATATATAAAGTAATGTGACATAAATGATTAAATTAATAATTATTATTTTAATTTTATATATTTATTTGACTGTAATGTCACATATTATTTCCTATATAAAATTTTGTATAGTATTATTCTTATTTAAATGAATAATTGACGTGTTTGAGGAAGGATTTTTTAATTAAAATTTGTTTTGTAAGTTACTCCACATAATAGACAAATAACACACTCACCCTAAGCACTTAGTCACCTTCTTGAGTTTGCTAGATTTTTCATGACGGAGAAAGTCTCATTCTATGTCCATTGCATTATCTCGCCAATCTTAATTATTGCAGAAAGAGAGATTAATAAATAGAACAAAAAAAATGTTAAGAGACACATGTCAGTATGGGGTTAGAGGTGGAGCCAGAATCCAAAAGTTAGGGGGGGTCAAGAGAAGAAAAGAAAATTAAGCAGTCTAGAATACTTAAAGGGAGCAAAATTGAATATATAATAAAATCAAGAGCTAAATTAAAAAGAATCAATTTTATTTTTAACATGTAATTAAGGAAATTTTTGAGAAATTAACAAAATAGCCAAATAGAGGGGTATGAAATGAAATATAGCCAATTTTCATAATTTCCACGTTTATCTAGTCAACATTAGCCAAGAAATCTAAAATACCCTTATCTTCGACTTTGAAACTTCCTCTCTTTTTTCTTATCTGCTCCTAACCACTACATTCACACAAACTCAGTTTCTTTGAAAGAAAACCTGAGGCAAGAAGAAACTATATCATTCTAGTTGATATTATTGACTTCAACTTGAAAAAATATTTGTTATTAATGAGATGAGAATGAGATGAGTTGAATTAGAATGTGTTTTGATATTATATTTTGGAGTATAAATATATTAGATTCGTGTTTGATAGTTGTTGAGATGCATTTTGGGTTGATTGAAGTGATTTTGTAGCGAGAATAGTAAAAAAACTGTCAAAAGTTATAGTCAAACTAAAGAAGAAATGTTATAGTCTATGTTCCAAGGTCGAATCTACCACGTCAAATCTAACCACGGTCTGTGTAAGACCTCCATGGATAGTGTAGATCTTACATAGGCCGTTGTTAAGTTCGAACATATTAGGTTCGACTTACACAGACCATGGTATGTCCAACCTACAAATAGCACAGCTAATTCATAAACAACTACTAATTTCTGTAAACAGTATAGCACAGCTAGGATACATTTGGAAACTGCATTCGCTTGACGGGCTTGGCACACGCATCTTACTTGATTTTACAATCCCACCCTTATGAACTAATATTGGAAAATTCAGCTGGTTATCTGGAAGTATATGCAAATGATAATTATGTATTGACTGTATACTGAACGCGCATGCATACAACAGGTCAACTGGCCTTGTGTAGAAAGGGAGTTTAGTGTTGACAGTGAATGGATGACCCTTACGAGTCTCATATAGCTGAAAATCACATTTTTGGCAACTGAACCTCTTGCCCGAGCCATACAGATACTCCTTGCAGCCTCTTCATGTAAAGAGGTAGGTCAGGTCAATTTCCAAGAAGTAGTCTTGTGGAGCGGTTGGGAAGTCACTCAGAGTAGGCTTTCTTGGGCCAAGAGACGTTGAGCGTCGACGTTTTGGAGGAAATGTTGTTGATTAAGGCGGGCAATGGAGTTCCATTGAAGGGAATATGTATAATTAAAGTGAAATGTCCTAGGCTTCTTCAAGCTAAAGGGCTTCTTGCAGTTGAAGAGTGACTGACTTTCCGAATCCAAAGATCTCATTCCCTGGAAGTGGAAATCAAATTTCGCATTCTTCAAGTTTACTTTTGAAGAATTAAATGTCGTAGAAGAATTATTAGATTTAAAGGAAGGTTTCAATACAACTAGCCACTAATATATGCGTAAATAAAGATTAATCCAAGAAGTTATGATTATTGCAGCCTGACTATATTTTAGTAATTTATTTATATTTTATTTAAAAGTAAAGCTATGATAATTTTTTTGCACTCCATTTTATATATTAATCCCTTTTAATTAAGATTAAGATTAAAAAAAAAAAAAAACCTAAGTCGATGATATACAATAACATAGAAACAAGAATGAAGAAATGAGTCTGAAGTCATCTGTCCTTCCTATCTGTCATAGGTTGGTCACTTGAGATGAAACGCAGTCAAAATTCAACATAATTATCAATTGTTCTGAATGGCTTGTACGTTATACATAGCTTCTTGACATTAATAATTGATCTTTGAAACATATCTTAGTAAATATTTTGAGCGTTTACAGTCCAAATAAAAAGGAGCTGAGTACATTTAAAATCAGAAGGCAAAATCTGCGTAACAGGGGAATATTAGGGAACCATTTAATTACGGCTTTACAGCAAACACAGGACTGAGGATGGCTTGGAGAGAATAAAGCAGCAGCAGTAAGTAGATTATTGCCGCAGCAAAACCAGCAACAAGAGCCCCAGTGACATGGTCGCAAAACTTAGGAACTTGCCCACATATAGGCAGCCAACCAGCATGACTGTTGCCTTTCTTGCCCACATGAGCTATTGCCAATGCTGCTGCGATGCTTGAGGTGAGCAGAACCGTTACAACCTAAAAAATTATTATAAAGCAAGAAATCAATACCGTCATCATCCCAATCAAAATTAATCTCCCACATATAAAAAGGGGTTTATTTGAAAAAAAAATCGCTTCATTACCACATCTAGAATGATTATTAGTCGCCAAAACAAACTCTTGGAAGAGATAATCAGGACTAGTAGGCTGTAGCCGCCTGCAATTGTTTCTGCAATCACAAAAAACCTGTACCAAAATTTAACGACAAAACATGATGAAGCCCACAAACAAAATAACATAATTATATGATAATTGGAGCGGTGACAACTTACTTAAATACAGGCTCATCGCTATATTTGGCAGTGAATGTCAAGTTCAAAACTTGAGCTGATTCATGGCTTGTAATCATGACAATAACCGCAGAAATGGTTCCTCCCAAGGCTAGAAGCCTCAGAATGATCATGAAGATCCTCTTAGTCTTGGTCATTACGCTTGTCTTCCGTGAGTCAACTTAAAAGGAAAATGGGGTTCTCTAGAGAAGTTTAAATGGGGAAATTGGTGGGCAGAGTAGATTATATAGTGTTAAGAAGACAGATAGGGGATGGTGCACTTGTTTCCTTGGTGTTTCTCAAAAGAACCAGATTTGGTAACCTGTGATTTTATAAACTTTTAACCTTGCAATGTCAGATGGCAGCATGTTTAACTCTAATTAAACAAATACAAAATACTATACAACTACAGAATTGAGCAGAAATGATCTATGGTCTGTTCACCTACTTAATTAGATATCTGAACCTGTAAGGCTATTACCATTTCTGGCCACCTGGACGTATCAACGGAAGACAGACAGGCCAAGAACAAGACCAATACCAAATGAGGATGGTGGTAGCCGAAGCCTGGTAGGTAGTTGAATATCAAGTACTAATAATTTTCCACACAAATGATGTTAATTATATATACTCTGATTAGATTACACCCAGATGATTTTTAGACATGTTATAAGATTGAAAAAGGGTACCCAATTTAATTTAATGAACAGAACAAGCATCAAGTTTAAGCACTTAATCACATATGAAGAAAGTTAGGAAAGAAATTGTGATATTGGGATTTGCCTAGCTACGTGAGTCATTTGCTAATGATTTTTATGCTTTCTTAATCACATAGATATCATGTGTGTTTCTGATCACTTCTCTTGTGTGAGTGTGGACTGTGGTGATAACAAAATTAGTAACTACAAGATGATTCAAACAATTAATTTTAATAATTACAAAATGAATTAAATTTTACCATTGATTTTATGATTCATCATATAATATCACAAATATTGAGTAATACTCATGCACCTTTTGTTTTGGTATCATTAAACTTTTACTTATACGATTCATAGTAGACAAAAACTTATTTAAGTGTATTATTTTACAATGGTTTCTTAAAAAAAAAAATCATTTTATAAAATTATTAAAAATACTGGTATTTCTCTGTTGTATCAAGATGGAATTAATGGAGTAACAAAACTTAAAGTTGCAAATAAAGAGAATTCAAAGTATGGAGGATTAAAGTGAGAGATGGGACTGGGAGTGATGCTCTCAGAGCCTTTCGGCTACTCTCTGTTTCTCAAATGGTACAATATTATCCTTTGAAGCCAGAAGCTTCTTCATATAGCCATGAACCGCCAATTCTACAAATGGTAACAAGCCATAATCATGCTACGTGTAAGTATAGAAATGCCAAAGGCAAAGGGTGAGTTTAAGGCTTGTGTGCAATATATGTAAATTTAGTGGAAGTCCACTTGGGTAAACGGTGGAAGTTCACATGTTATATAATATAACTCTCTAAGACTTCTACCACTTTTACATAATTGCATCTGACTTCACTGAAAAAAAAAATCTAATAAGATAAAAATTTTAGAAAAAAATAATAATTATATGATAATCTATAAAGTGGTGTTGGACGTGCTTAAATTGTTTCATCAAAGACATTGTCAATAAAACTTATTGGGAGAAAAACTTATAAAAAAAAAAGTATAATGCACGTGACTAGAATATGCTCCTATAATTATTATTCTCTCTTGATAAATATTTATCTAACAAATACTCTCATTGATAGTAACAAAAATTTCTATCTACAATCAGGTTTTGTGGAAATCAAGGAAGTACCTAGCTTTTGTATAACCAACCCAATCAAAATTATTATTATTATTTTTTTAATTAGGTCAATCATGTTACTGAGAACAAATTATCTCTTGATTTCACATTTCATCGAAGGAAATTAGTCTACTAAAAAATTTTTGGTCTTTTTTTTTTTCTACCAAACAAAGTACTTTTAAGCCTCTCAAAGAGTTTGATTTTTTCTCTAGCAAGACAAAAAGTACATTAATCTTTCTACGGCAACAAAATGTTTAACTCGAAGACTTGTATCAACTTTAAGAGAAAATGAAATCTGATTTCTCTATAAAGAGAAAAATCTATCATTCTACTTGAAAAAACAGATGGATTTATCCAT
>JANLJB010029320.1:0-14477 GCA_026212285.1 Bursera cuneata | reverse complement strand
TGGTAAGGTTTTTCTGTTGAAAAATCTGATGTTCACTAAGATTTTCCTTTTTTATAGTTGGGTTCCTACTTGAAGAAAACTTTTTGGCTATTATCCAGAGGATAAACATCACTATCGTTGCCTAAGAAGAAGAAGCTTCTACTCAGAGTGACGTCAAAGCCAAATGCTTCTTGTTTTACAAGTATTGTTTAAGGCATTTTCGTCTTTGTAATTTTGTAATCATACTCGTGCGACTGAGGACACATGTCTTATTTAGTTTATCTGTTTTCTTACATCTTCAATTGTGAATCCCATTTTTATACCACAAGTCTTCACCTCCTAAAATATATGTTAAACAAGAATAAATTAAGAAACTATGTATACTTTATTATATTTCAAATATCATAATGTTTCTTATTTCTTTTACTTTTTTTTTTTAAGAACTAAACAAACGCAAAGAATATCTCTATTTGTGAAAAACTTCTTTCAATTTCTTCATGATATAATTTTCTTTATGGTTTTATTTTTGTAGTTGCTTCTGGATATGGTTCATTATAAGCTTTATAGATAATTGATAAAGATATGGTTGGATGGAAAAAAGAACTTCTACAAAAGTTTATCTTGATTTTGCAAGAATAAAGATTGGATAAGTATAGAAGATTTGAATTGGAACTACTTTTTGAGATCTAATAAATATAAGAAAACAAGTTCATCCATCATGTATTAACAAAATTTTAGGTTCCTTTAATAAGATAATAATATAGTTATCTAATTATTTAATACTAGATATGTTATGGTATTAAATAAGTGTATATAGTATACTTAAAAAAAAAAAAAGATAACAAATATGTTTTTGAGTGTTTGTGAGGTTCATATAACTCCAGCAGATATATTCAATTAAGACTTTAAAGACTTTTATAAAATTAAAAAGTTTGGGTATATTCAATTAAGACTTTTATAGATTTTTATATACTCTAGAAAAGTCATGAGATATTCAATATAAAAGACTTTTTAAAAGTCTATAAAAGTCTTATGGTATTAGATGAATACTTTTTAAAAGTATATGAAAATCATGGGATATTCAAAATGTTAATGATTTTTATAGACTTTTTATAAGAAAGACTTTTGTAGACTTTTTAATTGAAGATATAAATAATAGACTTCATAATTTCTCTTATTGTTTGTTATGACTTTAAAAGACTTTCAAGTTTTATAGAGAAAAAAATACGTTGTTGTGTTTGACCTCCAAGCAATTTGATTAGATTCAAAGAAGAAGACGCATACCTCTTTTGCCATTTTGTTCCCAATAATCACCTCTCACGGTAGATGTTCAGTGGAGAAATAATCCAACAAGTCATCTGCTTCATAAAATGCATCTTTGAGCCTATGAATCCAACCTATCATCTCACGGTTCATTCCGTTGTGCTGCTTCTCAGCGTCAAGAAGTCAAAGTTTGGTAGTGTTGACAGTGCGTTTGAGTTTTTCAATCTCATCTTTAACACCCCAAGCCAATTTGACTTCTCGGACAGCCAAGAATCCCAACTTTTCCAATACTTTTCCTGCAATGTCAAACAAAATCCCTTTTGCCATTTCTTCTTGATTGTAGTAATGTTAATGAAATTGTTGTGTCAAAGAAAGCTGGTAGTTGTCAGATTGATCAATGGGTGATGATGTTATACATATGTTTCAGAGCTAACCATTACATAAATTTTATAAGATTAAAATATATTTTCTATCTCTTAGTCAACTAACCCCAAAAAATTACTTCATCAACTACTCCAAATTTGTTTGGTTCGACCTTACATCAGTCAAAGTAAAATATATACTTTATAATCCTAATCTTCACCTAACCCCTGGTAATTCATCAACTGCTCCATATTTAAATTTGTTACATCAATCCATCATTCCAATATATGATCCAAAGTCATGAATATTGAAATATTTAAAAAAAATGGTATTTCAGTTATCTATTTATCTAATTAGAATGATTTATAGATTTATCTATTTATTTATGAAATGTATATTATATTGTTTGAAGTCCATGAAAGTTTATCAATCTTTGATTAAAAAAGTCTATCAATATATATTTAAGTCTATAAATATTTATCGATCTCTTAATAAAATTTATAAATATCTATAAAAGTCATTAAAATAAAAGTTTATAAAAGTCTTTCATAATTGTAAAAAGTCTATAAAAATAATTAGAAATCTATAAGTCTGTAAAAGTCATTCACTTATAAAAAGTCTTTAAAAGTTTTAATTGAATACACCCCCCTAAGTAACATTATCAAGTTACCTACATTAGGCATATCATGACATCACTACAAGAAAGAAGACTTTTTACAGCTTTTAAAAAATACTGTAAACATACTTTTACAGTATTTTTAAAAGTGTTGTGGGTAGCGATGCTGTAAATAAGGGTCTAATTTTTACAGTATTTTTTAAACGCTGTAAACAACACTGTAAACTAAAGCTATTTACAGCGTTTATACAATGCTGCAACTAAAAGATTTTTACAACGTTTATAAAACGCTGTATATAAAAGCTTTTTATAGCATTTTATAAACGCTGTAAATAAAAGCTTGTTATAGTAGTTTTTATAGCTTTTTACATCTGATTTTTTCAATGTCCACACTAGAAGGGGAAAAAGATTAAACAAAAGATTAACGCTGGCTGAAACATGCTATCAAACTAAAGTTCCTGGAATATTGCCGGCACTGCAAGCTAAGTAATACATCTTGTGAGAAGAAATAGCATATCAGATGAATTAATTAATTATTATCATACTTTACGCATATCCTAAGCAACAGGCATAATGAAGTCTAATAAAAAATGAAACGTTTAATATAACAAAAAGATTAGCGTTTGTACAAGTTAATCTGACTAAGAAATCCATGTTCAAATATATAAATATCCACCCAAATTTTCTGCATTCCTTACTTTACAAAACCCATTTTAACTCCAATCATAACCGCAAGAGAACCTAATGAGAGCAAAAAGGGAACTCAAATGAGAACACCAGCTACATTGGCTAAACAAAGTTAATTTTATATATGGCTATTTGCTTATAAATCCAAAAACTAATTGACAAGCTAGCGAAACAGTGACAATACTATTGTTCTACCAACTCGATGCGAAGGATAATCAGTCATCTCATTCTTTAATTAGCTTTATCAAGCAGATGCCTTTAGCTACTTGTTGAATATGTATAGTAGGCCATTGTGTTTAATTTCATTCTCGTCAAGAATAGGTAGGCTAATAACTGATACACTATAATCATTGCCACCATAGCTCCCACTTCTAGGCCACCCTGATCGAGTCTTAGTTCTTTGATGAAGGGAGACTCACAAGAGCCTGATCCAGGATCTGAACCAGAACAACTATACTGGATTTCTAGGAGTAACATGTATGTGTGATAGTTGAAAGGTATGTAGCGCCCCTTTGTCATAAAATATGGAACCTTCTGCACCAAATCAATGCAGACAAATCCTTCAGTTATCAATTTTAACATATAATAATTGACCACAAAGTAGTAAGTTATGTCTAGCTTTTTTCAACAAGTTGCATGATCTGAAAATATATGAACATATGATCCAGGAATTATCATCTAACCTGAATAAAGACTCCACCAGAAAGCATAAAGGTTATAACAACAATAGATGCTACTGTTGTCGCTTTCTTCACATACATGAATGTTGCACCTATAATAAGTCCAAGACCTTGCAATTTTGACGTTTAACAACATTATAGTTAATAAAGGGAAGTCTTAGATCATGCATGAGACATTTCCTAAAGTAGAGCACACAGCTCATAGTACACACAAAGGAAATAAAAGTTCACCTTAAGAAAGTCCAGATCATTGCAATTAGTCGTCTAGAACAAATCCTCTCTATAAAGAAGTTATATGTTATGCTGATTTCTTTCATACTCTAAGCATATTGTACATCTCATGCATATCTTATTTTTCCTTGTTTGTTATCTGTAAACAAACACAAAGTGTTCGTATAAATCTCTGTAAAATCATCTCTATAGCATCAAGTGAAATACTCATCTTTCAATATCTCTCTTTCTTTCTTTATGGTATCAGAGCCATAAGAAGGCTAACGCCATATTTTTTTCTCCTTCTCTAATTTTTTTTTCCTTATTCTCTATCAATATTGATCTGATGGGTTCTTCATTCTTCAATGTTGGTAATTTTATTACTCTTCATTTGAACCATGATAATTATTCTTTGTGGCGTGAGTAGTTTTTAATTATGGCAGAACATCAAGATCTTGTTGGAATCCTTACCGGTGCTATCTTCGCTCCTGTTCCTTTTACTTCTACTCCTGAAGGATCTTGTGATGGAGAGCAAGTACCCAACCCTGCTTATGCTATCTGGAAACAATCTGATCATTACTCAGAGGTTGACTCATTGGTACTCTCACTGAAGAGGTCCTTAGTCTAGTCATCGGCCTAGACTCCGCTGCCAAAATCTGGACAAACCTTAGAGAAGACTATGCTCAAGCTTCTCACGAACATGAATTTCAATTATGACAAGAACTCTCCTATCTGCGTAAGTCTTTTGACCTTTCTTTAGATGATTACTTATGCAAATTTAAGCATCTTTATGACAACCTTGCTGGGATTGGCAAACCGATGGAAGATACAAAGAAAGTATTTTCCTTACTCAATAGTCTCAGACCTCAATACGTTCACCACTGCCATGCTCAAGCCTCCAATGCCCTCCTATACTAAAATTGTCCCTCTACTCCGAAGTTTTGATATTCGTCATCATCGCCATACCTCTGAACTAAGTAATCCTATTGCTTTTTATGGTAACAATTCAAAAGGGTCTCGTTCATTCCAATCTAAAGGTGGAAGCCACAACACTAATAAGATATTCTCCTACAAAGGCAAAGGTTTCCCTCATCAGAACAATCAAGGTTTTGGTGCAAATTCTCAACCTCTGAATGCTGCTTATGGTGGTCCTTCACAGTGTCAAATTTACAAAAAATTTGGGCATGAAGCTCTCAAATGCTGGCATCGTTTTGGCAAAGCCTTCAAAGACACGACTGTCCCTGAAACACTTGCAGCCCGTACTCTCAACAACACTTCAGACCACGAGTGGCTGATGGACACTGAAGCATTTGCCCATATGACTTCAAATGTAGGTATTTTACATAATGTATGTCCATATACTGGATCCGATCAGGTAATGGTAGGTAATGGAACTTTTCTATCAATCACTCACATTGGTGAATCATACTTTGGCACGATAGTTTTTTCCTTCACCCTTAAATCTGTTTTACTTGTCCCTGATCTTGAACGCAAGTTATTATCTATTGGACAATTAACTACTGATCATCCAGTTAATTGTGAGTTTTTTGATGTTGGTTTTGTCATCAAGGATCGAGCCATCAATCACAACTTACTGAAGGGTCACAAGAAGGATAATCTATATACCATTCGTGCACCATATCAAGCATTCTTTTCGTCTCGTTTTCAAGCTGTCCCTCCTGATGTCTCGCATCTACAGCTCGATCATCCCCAACCTGCAGCAATTGATTTCTTGAAGTCTCATGATTTTAAAAAAGTTGTTGGCAACCATAATCGCTCTATTTGTGATAGTTGCCAAATTGGCAAATTTAGTTGTTTACCTTTTCTTTCCTCATCCAAACGTTCCTATATGGTTTACTTGAAAAAGTTCATTGTGATCTTTGGGATCCTGCCCCAACACAATAAGTGAATAAATTCTTTTATTATGTTGTTTTAATTGATAACTTTAGTCGTTTCATTTGGTTTATACCGTTGAAACAGAAATATGATTTCTTTGATACCTTTTGTGCCTTTGTGAAATATGTTTCTTGTCAATTCTCTACTTGCATTAAAATTCTTCAATCTGATGGTGGTGGTGAATTTACTAGATTTCTTAAGGATCAAGGTATTATACATCAGATGTCTTGTCCCTACACTCTAGAACAAAATGGTGTCGTGGAGCGTCGGCACAGACATATAAGGTAACTCGGCTTTACCATGCTCTCTCACAGCTATATGCCTAAACGGTTTTGGGTGGAAGCCTTCTCCACAATAGTTTTTCTAATTAACAGGACACCTTCTACTATTCTTGGTAATGATTCTCCCTTTTTAGATTATATGGGCGGCATCCTGATTATCACTCTTTGCGTGTCTTTAGTTCTAAATGCTTTCCTTATCTCTGGACAAATCAATCTAATAAATTTTATCCTAAATCTTTTCCATGTGTTTTTATGGGTTATAGTAGCATACATAAAGGCTATAAGTGTTTTTATCTGCCTACCAAAAAAATGTATGTGTCTCACCATGTTGTGTTTGATGAACATCAATTTCGTTTCAAAAGTCTTGCCACACTTCATGCTCAACCACGATCTTTCGGCACCATCTCTACTTTCACCGAGTGGCTCGATTCTTCTCCTACGCCTATGACTCCTCTGCAAGGTAATTCTCCTTCTACCCTTGCTAATGTTTCTTCTCCTCAGGTTGCATCACCAATCACACAAGATCCTTCTGCCTCACCTTCCACTACCCATAATGTTTTTGGTCTTATGGGTTCACCTACAGACACTGCTCTTTCTCCTGTTCCCTTATCTTCCACGTCGACTCAAATGCTCACCCGTCATTAACCAAGTATTCAAAAACCTAATCCTAAATATGCCAACTTACACACTACTCTTTTGTTGCCACAGGAACCTAAAAATATACGGTCTGCCTTGAGCCATGTCGGTTGGAATTATGCCATGCATGAAGAACTTGCAACCTTACAAAAAAAATAATACCTGGACTTTAGTTCCTCACACTGCTAACATGCACGTTAACAGAAATAAATGAGTGTTTAAACCCAAACTCGATGCTCATGGCACACTTGCTCGTCTTAAAGCACGGTTGGTCGCCTTAGGATATCATCAACAAGTTAGTGTTGATTTCGTTGAAACTTTTTCTCCGGTCATCAAATTTGGTACTATTAGAACGGTCTTATCTATTGCTTATGCGCAGGTGGGAAACTCAGCAATTAGATGTTAAAAATGCTTTTCTCCATGGTTTTCTCAAAGAATCAGTGTTTATGGAGCAACTAGCAGGGTTCATCGATTCTTCCTACCCTAATCATGTTTGCAAACAAAATCGAGCCTTATATGGCTTGAAGCAAGCCCCACGGGCTTGGTTCGATCGTTTTAGTACATTTTTTTCTTGAGTTTGGTTTCTCTTATTGTATCTCTGACCCTTCTCTTTTTACCTTTCATGCAGCTCATGCTACCATGTTTTTACTTTTATATGTGGATGACATTATTCTTACTAGTTTTGTGGCATCTATTTTAGATCAATTTGTTCATACTTTAAATTGTGAATTTGATATGAAAGACTTAGGCACTTTAGATTATTTTCTTGGCATACAGGTTGCACCTAATTCTAATGGTCTTTTTTTGTCACAGACTCAGTATGCCTTAGATATCCTGCATCGAGCTTAGATGACGGACTGCAAGCCTGTTGTTACTCCCAGGACAACCAAAACTAAATACTTGAGTGTTTCTCCACCGTTCTCAGATCCTAAACTTTATCATAGTCTCATTGGCGCTCTTCAATATCTCACTCTCACGCGTCTTGATTTAGCAACCTATAATCCTGTTCATCATTCTCGAAGCAAACATATAGACATTGACTACCATTTTGTCCGTGAGCGTGTTGCCTTGGGTCTTATTCAAACGCTTCATGTTTCTAGCTCTCTTCAGTTAGCTGACATGTTCACTAAGCCTCTCTCTCAAGCTTACCTTCTCAGCATTGCAACCAAATTGAACCTCCGACAGCGGCTCAGTTTGAGGGAGGGTAAGAAAGGGAAGTCTCAGATCATGCATGAGACACTTCCTAAAGCAGAGCACAAGCTCACAGTACTCACAAAGGAAACAAAAGTTCACCTTAAGAATGTCCAGATTATTGCAATTAGTCGTCCATAACAAATCCTCTCTATAAGGAAGTTATATGTTATGGTGATTTCTTTCACACACTCTAAGCATATTGTACAACTCATGCATATCTTATTTTTCCTTGTTTGTTATCTGTAAATGAACACAAAGTGTTCGTATAAATCTCTGTAAAATCATCTCTGCAGCATCAAGTGAAATACTCATCTTTCAATATCTCTCTTTCTTTCTTTAATAACCTATTAAAATAGATCTGATTTCTTTTGAAAATTTCTAGTTTTTGGATTTAACATCACACCTGAGTAACTACTATTCTCAATAAAACTGTAAGTGGTGGTCAGAAAAAAAGCAGTGAAGTGTGGCCTCAAGCCAACCATAAGATAGACTATTACAAGAAAGACTATGGGTAGTATGAGATCCAATAGAAGATCACTGATGTTTTTGGCTAAAAAGTATGCACTAAGTTTATACATGCCCATAGATTTTTCCTTCGTTAGCATTGCTCTTTCTTGTGGGAATGTGAAAATGGTTGTAAACAAAGGAAAGAAGCCCCAAAACACTGAAATGAAGAACAACAGCCCTGCCTGCATACAGATAAAATACGAACAGTAAACACACTAATTATTCCAAAAAAGTAATTGAAATATGATTTAAAGTGATTTTTACCTGATCCTCAAGTCGCGTAGGAGATGAAGCATCGTCTCATGAACTCCAAAAATCCAAATTGTGTCCCAATCATTGAGAGAGTGTGTTCCTTCGCCGCTTGCTAGTCTCGATTGGATTTGGCTAGGTCATAGAGACAACGAGACAGAGAGGGAACGAGACAGAGAGAGTTGGTGTTTGTGTGAAAGTGTGATTATATTTTTTTCTCGTTTTTTATTTTACAGCGTTTATAAAATGTTGTATATTTTCTATTTTAGATTACTAGCAACGTTGAATGCTATAATCACTAAAATTACAACGTGAATCAAGTTTGAAGTATTAAAATTACAATATTTTACAGAATTTCTTTAAAAAACGTTATAAATGAATGCTGTAAAAAATCATATTTCTTGTAAATTGAGTTTTATCCATTCATATATAGATTTTGTATTTGAAGTCATTTTAATTTAAAACCACTTTCCTTCTTTGAATTTTTTTTACATTTGAAATAGAATGAGAAAAAAAAAAATCAATTCAGAATTTTGAAACCACATATTGAATAATAAACATGTAAAATTGACATGTCGATTCAATCTTATATTAAATAATAAAAATGTAAAATTCAATGTATATTACTTGGATTTATTTGATTTCAATGCTGTTTAACTTCTACAACCGATAAGAGACAAAGTCCATGAGAGGTTTTCTTTGTTACCATACATCTTTGGCTAGTACACCCTTCAAATCGAAAAAATTACAAATTACCTTCTCATAATACTTTAAATTAATTTGTCACAAACAAGGGATATTGAGTTCTTACTTCTTTGGGATTTTTTGATATGCAGAACGCTAAAACATTGATCCACCAGATGTCAACCTGGATTTTCCTTGCAAAAGACACTCCACAAACGAGACAAGGTAACGTGTCCCTGGTATGAGTGTATTTTTGAAGACGTACTGAACAAAGAAATTGTAACTTTATTGATAAAACAAAAAGCTCTCAATTATGTCTAATCTACTCCTCAGATGAGAAACAAAATTGCAAATAGAATAAAAATTAAACAAAATTTTTCAAACTACTTGAATCGCTCCAGAGGCCTGAGATGATAGATTAGCTCTTCGTGGGGTCTCTGGAGGTCCAATTTTAAGTTCCAAAGAATCTTTTTCTGATGAAGTTCTGGGAGCATTTCGGAAGGTACCTCGTTGGAATGATTGAGGTGGTGGGGGGATGCCGGACGGGTGGATGGCAACTGGTGCACAAGTAGTAAACTTCCCAAAAGTTCCTGGCGTGTACAAGTTCTGATGATTCATTGCCTGAACGAATGATGGAGATGGCATATTGCTACTTCCTGGAAAGCTCTGATCATTGTTAGGAGTTTGCAACTGTGTAAACATGAGAAATTCAGGCCAAGGATTTGGCGTTTAAGGTATCAAAAATAAAATAAATAGGAACTTTATATATATATATAAGAGGCATTTGCCTAGCTCTTTGCAGAAGTCAAATTCTGCAATAAATAATTTGTTATTTATGCAACATTATTGTTTCAGCAATTTATAATTCATGGAAAATATGCAGGGAGCATTCTATTATTCATCTCAAGATCGCAAACTTACATAAACGTCTCCTACTCCAAAAGAAAGTATATAACTATTTTCTATGCAATATTTGACAGATATATTCTTGTGCAATTCATCAGGCTTCATAAAAGCAAAATTCACCAAGTTCTGATTGGTTCTTACCATGAATGCGACGCCGCGATAATTTGGAATGCCAACAGTTGCAGCCATAACTGGGAGTTGATCCAAGCAGAGATGTGGGAATCGGTTTATAATCTGACCTAAGGTATTAACCTGTAGGATTAAATGAAACCAATATTATTGATAATTATAGTACAAAGATGTATGTTGCCTGCTTAATTGTCTTTACCTGAGATGGGATTTCAAAGGAACTCGTCAATGGCACAATTGAAGGGGATGCACTTGCCTTTGGTACTGACTGCAATAAAACATTAATTACAACCATATTCTCACAAACATTACATTTGTAGTATTCTTTTGGGAATTAACATCAACATCATAAGAAAATAAGACCTCTCTATGAATCGTGCAAGAGAATTATGCAATACAATATTGTATATATTTTGTAATGTCATAAAATCAAATGATGGTAGACATACTTGTGATGTTTTAGTAGCAGTAAGCAAAGGCGGGGAATCTTGAGAAGATGTTGGAGCCTGGAAATGCATCAAGCTTAGTCAAATTTTAATATTAATTAAAAGTAAGGTAACTCATAATTCTTTTCTAGTGTGTGCCTGCGCATATGTAGAGGCCTGAGAAGGAGAGAAAAGAGATTACAAATTCGGTAAATGGAATGTCAAACAGGCTTGATCTTCGATTCTTCTTATCACTTGAAACCTGTCTGAGAAAATACTTCTGTGCATGACTTGCAACTTGGGTTGGTGTCCTGGTGGGCACAAATTTCTTAGAAATTCCTTTCCAATCACCTTTCCCAAGCGATTTCAAGCCTGCTAAAAAGGTTCGATGTTCCTCCTCAGTCCATGGCTTCCCTGAGCAAACAAAACCAAATATACAAGCTTCACTAATGCATTCAATTCTTATAATCACAATGTGATCTTGAATAAGTACAAGATGATTGAATTAATTTGCTTTTGTTCTATCACAAAACGTACCGATGAACATAGATTTCAATAAATCAGTCATCATAGATATTAGGAAACAATCAACGAATACATAGAAAGGGATCAGATAAATTAACATCAAAGCATGATATTCGATGCAGAACAATCAATGCAAATTAAACATATATATATATATATATATTAATGAAAGATCTCTAAAATATATATATTATATTCAGCAAGAAAAGAGGATCACGGCTTGTGTTCCATCTGATATAACTAAGAAAGATGGCACCATTGGTAACCTAAGTGACCATCGCACGTACCTCAGATTCAAAGCGCAATAAAAATAAGAAAAAAACAGCAACAACAATAGCAGCCAGATGAACTATATACCCTTTTGCCTTTCATGCGCAGCTTTGCCTCTCTTGTAATGAACTTGCCCATCAGAGAGATACCCATCATCGTCAAGCACGTTTGGTTCTCCAAAAGACTGCAAACTCCCAACACTGACACTTTTTTTCAAGGATTGATCACGGATTTGATCGGAGATATCTACTCCGAAAAGTTTAACGCAACCCTTGCCATTGCAGGTTCTTGAGTTGTGGCCGTTGTGTCCACAATGTGAACATTTTCTGACTGTTTCTTTCGTCATATGTTGTGCCTTGAGGCAATCAATTACAGAATCTGCACAAGTGTAGTCTCCAACAAGGTCTCCAGCCAGCTGCATGCGTTTGTTTATATAGGTTTTTATGCTTTTCTTCCAAGTCAAGCACGTACCCTTTTGCAAATATCTTGCCAATTTGAAATTAAGTTAAAGATTTAATCCTAATTCATGTCTTATCTCCCACTAATTTTTAACAAATCAAAGTCCAATCCATTTTGGCAAGCAGTAAAGAGTTGTATTTTGCTGAGATATTGTTACGCTGGACTGACCAGCTATATCTTCTGTGTAGATTTCCTGAAAATTAATTATATTACTGTATTGATCTTTGGACAGATAATGAAACTCCAATTAAAAACTAAACAACTTTTGTGGGATTATAAACTGATTTTTTTAACTATTAATAATGTTTAGATATTAAATATATATATGAAAAAAATAACTTCAGATCTACTGTGACTCTAGATATATATATAAAGATAAAATTAGTTTTAGATATACGTTATTTCTCCCTATTATTACGTTAACTGTATCTTATATTTGGCAATACTTTCCTGCAAAGAAAAGTCTTCTAATTGAACAATGAATTTAGATAGAAGTTACTACTTTGCCATATTTGGCTTTGTTAATAAATTTTTATATTATAAAATATTAAATTAAGCAATCAATAACAAAGTTTTCTCTATCTCATCATCAATATATCTGTCCATAAATGAATGAGAAAATGTTTCCTAATAAGTATTAGGATAATATTAGTAATTAATTATGACTTGGACTTTTTGATAAGAGTAATGTTATAAATATAAATTATGTATTCTAATTTTATATCCAGTCGATGTGACATCATATAAGTAGTAAAGTGAATATATATATGAAAATCAAAACAATAAATACTGATAAAATTTCTATAAATATATTATAATTAGAAGAATAAAAAAGAAATTAAGAATGTCATATGTCTATATATTAAATCATTATTTTCGTCAATATTAGTAACTTTTCCTATTTTTTGTCATAATTTTAGGGTTTATTTAATCATAATTCGGTTATAATTATTCTTTTAATGATAATAAATTGATAGATAAAATCTTTTAAAATGTATTTGCGTTTGAAGTATTTCTCAAAATATTTTTTTTAAAGATAATTCTTAAAATCAGTTAAAAAATATAAATATAATGAAACGAAATAAAATGATATAGTAGTACAGCTCCTAAAATAGGATTTTTTTTTTTAATGAAAAAGCTTTGAATGATTGGTGGGATAAATATAAGTATTTCTTAATATTAAATTAACAAAAAGAATTTTCATAATTATGAAAGAAGAAAAGGTAAATATTTTTTAAAAATTTATTAGAGTATCTTATTTTTTCAAAATTATAAAAGAATTAAAAGAGATAATTAGAAAAATACAGCCAATCTATTAAAAAAAAATTAAAAGAAATTTTAACCTTAATAATTTCAATAATAATATATTGTGTCATATAATATAAAAATCATTTCATTTATTTGTTGGCCTTAATTTTGATTAAAATGTCTACAGATCCATCAGTTCAATTTTTATTGGTAATTCGTTTATGAAAAATATTTTATAAAAATTTAAAACAGGATTTGTTGCAAAGGGTAAAATAATTTTAGTAACACAATTTATGTTAAGAAAAGAAGTATGGAGAGATGCAAATAAACTCAAAAAAAAAAATAATGCCTTTATCTTGTAAAAATGTATTAAAAATACAGAAAAAGAGGAGAGGAGAGGAGAGGATGATGAGATAAGATGAGGTGTACAGTAAAAGCGTGGGGTGCCATTCCCACTGTAAAAACGGACAAAAAAGTAACGCTTGACTTAAACCTCTGGGAATCGAAGCTGTGCTACGTGGTGATACTCTCGTTCAAAGCCCTGAACCCAACAAACCATACCCCGATAACTGTGCTTTCTTTAGTAAACTTTTCTCTCGCAAGAAAGAAGCTTACTACCTAACGAAACTTCTGGACTACACATACATAAACATCAACCTCAATCTTCTTTCAACTTATCTTCACCAATTTCTTCTCAAATTTAGGGTTTCCAGCTCCACCAGGTTCGTCTTATTTCGTTTAGATTATTGCTTTGGTTATTTTATTTTTGATTTGAGCTTCTGTGGTGATTAATGGATTTTTATTGAGAAATTCAATTATATATGATATTTGAGGAATTATTGCGAGTTTTTTATTTTTTGGAATTTTTTTTTTCGTATAGGTGTTTGGTTGGGCTGCTGAAATGGCTTTGAAGTCATATTTCGGAGTTGTCTAGGAAGAATGCCGGGCATTCCTTTAGTGGCACGTGAAACCTCCTCGTATGTTTTCCATGAAACGACGCTGTTTAAATTGACTTGTATTATGTTATAGTCATTCAATTGAATTATTATGCCTCGTAATACTTGCTGATGAATGAAGAGATAGTGTAGCTTTTGTGATTATCAAAATGTTAGACGGATTTTTTTTTTGGGTTGATAGATTTTATAAGCTTAATAGTTTGAAACTTCACAAAACTGTGTGTGGAGTTTACGAGCTTTTGAAAGCTGTTTTATAAGATGACATTATCGGGTAGGTCCTAAGCAACCTAAGGTTATGCTTGTGGTGCTTTATT
>JANLJB010029319.1:184-14477 GCA_026212285.1 Bursera cuneata | reverse complement strand
TTCCTCTTGGATTTCATCTTCCTCTCCCTTCTCTTCTTCTTCTGGTTCTTGTTTATGTTCTTCTTGCTCATGGTCACGCCCTGGAGTGTAATGGGTATCTGCAGCTTCTAGGGCTTTGTTCGTAGTGGGCTCTTGTGACAGATAGTTGTAGAGATTGAAGGACTTGAGCCTCTCTATCACGGTGGGAGATCCACCAGTCCACTGAGGTGTTGCTTGCGGTTGATATTCTTGTGGCTCATGCTCGCGAGTGAGATGGTGAGAAGTGAAATGTGCGTCTATACCTGGAGGTTGAGCAAAGTTGGTGTGGGGTTGTTGCCATCTTTGCGTGTAAAAGTTGATAGATTTAAGCCTCTGCAGCACAGATGGAGATCTAGGAAGCTGCTGGGGTCGTGGGTCATGTTGGTTCTGTTGCTCATTACCTTTTTGAGTAGCCAAGCTTGAAGTGATGACAATGGTTCCAATCATGAGGTTGAGGAAGACAAAGAGAACAGTTGGAGTGAACCAGCTGTTCATGGAGGCCCAGATTGAGGGGATTAACGATACAGATCCTTCAAACATTGCTTAGGGCTGAGCTAAGGCCAGTGAAGGAGACAGAGTGAGAGAGAGAGAGAGATAAAGTGAGAGAAATGAAAGGTTTGGTAATTGATATTTTGATTTTTCTTTTTAATAAAAAAAAAAAAAAAACTATTTGGGGATTTTTCAAATTTTAGGATCTCGAGGACACGTGTTGCCACGTGATAGGTCTGTGACAAATCGACAAAAGAGAATAGGTGGGTGTGAGTTAATGTGAGGTTGTAGTTGCATCCAGTAAAGGGCGATGATGAGGACACCAACAATTACACCTCAACGGCATCGTTTCAAAAGCATCAATTATAGAATCAACTTTCTTTTACTATGAAATGAGACAGTGTTGATGCTACCTACAGACAAAAGCTTGAGATGGAACCAAGTAAACAATAAAGCAGGCCTTCATATTATTACTCTAAAAATCATTGCTCCACATTTGAAACAACTGGATTTTCTTCCATTATCACATTGTGCCCTTAAATTTTGGTACCCATTATAAATATTTGGATTGTTGTTGAAGATCGCCGTGACGGCAATATTTGCATACTGATTGCACGCAGGGGACAAAAGGTGACAATGAAATTATATTTAATTTTATAACATAAAAAGGGGTATAAATAACATTTTAAATTTTTAGATGTTTGAGTTTGAGGGGGAAAAAAGTGAAAAATTTTAGCTTTTTCAATTCAAACAATTACGTCCAAAAAATAAATTATTAGAAAATGAACAGAAATAATTTTTCAATTCACTTAAATTTATTCAGGTTCATATTTATTTAAGTGGTTAAAACAAATATGCCCTAAGTGCGACAAATCTTCCACGATTTTTATTTCATCACAGTCTTAAAGCAAATATTTATAATAAATGTATCAAGACTCATAAATTATTTTTGAAGCAAACCCTATAAAAATACTAAACAGATTTTTTCATGGACGGGCTACAAAGGGTCCGAGTTGCCCTCAAATTATGAGTTGTAAGAGCTTGATCTAGGCTTTTAGAGGCCCATTAAGAAGTCTACTTTTAAGAGTCATTCTAGTATAGCAAAGTGAAAAGCCCAAGTTGACGGAGAGGAAGGAAACACAATCATCAGCTTGTATAACATATTTCCTTCTATTTGATAAGATGATCCAATGTGCTTCCTACTGCTATTTGATTTTAGTGTAAAAGATATTTGAGCATACTTATTTATTTATGAGAATATTATTTTAAAAAGTAAAATTATAAAATTCAAATACATATAAATATTGAAAGAGTTAATAAACTTTTTTTTTTTAAATAGAAAAATGTAATATTCGTCAAAACCAACTATAGGAGCATATGTTTGAGACACATTGAAATGATCTGTAGATGATACATCATATGGACAAATATTTTTCGATATTGAAGGTTAAGAACGCGGATCATATTGATGAATGATTTTTAGCTTTAAAAGCAATGTTTTATGTTAGAAGGTTAGATGTCATGAACTATAGGGTATATGATATTCGACAATCGATGAATATGTTTATTGAACTTTAGTGTTCAAACAAAAAAATCTATCACATATATGATATTCGACAATCGATGGAAATGTTTATTGAGTGTTAGTGTCAAAATAAAAAATCCTTATCTCTGGTTTGTTGTAAAGGATTATAATATTTAAAATTCGATATTCATTTTCATCATCATATTTGTTAAATTATATAAACAAATAAATATTTAAGTCATAATTAATGCTCATTTATGGCAGTAATGTGACTACATTCTTGTTATAATTATAATATTGATAAAAAATATTATTATTGTTATAATATTAAAATAATATCAAATAACATCATTAATACAATGACGATATTATAAAAAACATAACATTGTTATTAAAAATTAAAGTTAATATAAATAATAAATGGATCATTCTTCAATTAAATATAAAAATTGAATTGAATGGGTTGATTAATCGAATGAAAGTTAAAATTAGAAAAAAAAAATAAATTGATTTCATTTGTCTTAAAATTTATAATCTGGTCAGACCAGGCTCACCAAGACAGCCTTTAAGCCAGAGCTCAAGCCCTGGGACGGCCAGAGCCCAGCCTGTACTGTATCACTCATTTTGGGCTGGACCAGGCTTGGGCCAACCGGGCACATTGGGGTCACTAGATTGGATTGCCTAGTCGAAAACCGACTCTGATAAAGTAAAAGTGAAAAAAAGATGGTCCCATCCGTACTCGCAGAGGCGCACGAAACAGATTAATCATCCTCTAAAATACATGAAATGATGGTAGAGCCGTAGAGGAATCTGAATTCAACTCCTCTGTGCGCGCGCGTGTCAATACCATGTGCTCATCCATCCAACGTGCTTAGACTAAACTAAACTAAGCGACACGTAAATATAAATAGAAAACTCAAATAAGAAAAAAAATGTCGACACTATCGCGCTCATTCTCATACAAAAAGTTGCAACTCTCCGTCTACCTTCCTCTCTTGCCCTTCCTTTGATCAAACTATGTCGACACTCTCTGCTTATTTTCTTTCTCCTTCTCTTTATGTATCGAGCCGTGTAGCCACTATTAGATCACCATCCAACACCACTGCAGCAGCCTAAGCTTCCACACAATTCAATTACGCTTGTGACCTTGTCTTTGTATTCATAAATGGAGATTCTTTTTTGCTGACGGTTGACTAATCCATTCAACAATCTTTTCCTTATAAATATTTACACCCCTTTTGAGAGTTTCATTCTCTTCCCATGTTATTCTTCGAGGTGGCTTCGGGATCCTAATCTCTCTTCTTCTCTCTTAATTTAAAATTAAGTTTGTTTCTCCTCGTTTAACGGTGTCTTTTCGGTTTTCTCAGGAGCTCTTGGAGTTGAGATTTCTCTATCAGTTTCGATCAAAAGCTCAAGCTTTTTCAGGTAATTCAAAATTATGGCTTTTCTGTTTTTCTGTTTCACTCGTTTCATGATCCCAAGAAATCTTATCCCTTTTTTCTTTGTTTTTTTGTTCAATGAAAGATTCGTTTCTGCAGACAATCTCGGAATCGATGGTGACCACCAGCTGCGGATCCACGGACCTCGAAAACTGCCGCGACGATGCGACGGCATTCACTCTCAAATTCGTTGCCATAGCCTCCATCCTCATCGCCGGGATTGTCGGAGTGGCTCTTCCACTCGTTGGCAAGCACCGTCGTTTCCTACGTACAGACGGCAGCCTCTTCGTCGCCGCGAAAGCTTTTGCTGCCGGCGTAATTCTAGCCACCGGTTTCGTCCACATGCTAACCGGAGGATCCGAGAATCTGACCGACCCGTGTTTGCCGTCGTTCCCGTGGTCAAAGTTCCCGTTTGCTGGGTTTTTCGCCATGATAGCTTCTCTGCTGACGCTTCTTGTAGATTTCGTCGGGACCCAGTACTACGAGCGGAAACAGGGCCTAACCCGGACGACTGAGGAGCAGGGTCGAGTTGGGTCGTTGGATGCCGATTCGGAGTCGGGTATTGTCCCTGTTGTCGACAGTAAGGAGAGTAATGGGAAGGTGTTTGGTGAGGAGGAAGGTGGAGGCATGCACATTGTGGGTATGCATGCGCACGCCGCGCACCATAGGCATAGCCACCCTCATGGGCAGGACGCATGTGATGGGCTCGTCGTCAAGGATCATCATGGCCATGGCGACGGGCACGGCCATGGACACGGCCACTCGCATGGATTTAGTGACCGTGAAGGGGAAGAGGACAGTGGGGTTAGACACGTCGTCGTTTCGCAGGTAATTTTTTGTTTTCTTTAAAAAGAAAAACTTATCTTTTTATTCTTTAATTTTAATTACGTTGTGTTTGTTGCCCTTGTTTTTTCTTATTTTTGGGGTTTTTATAATAATTGACATTAATTTAGTGGTTTTGGTGCTTTGCTATTGTACTCGCGCATGTAGATAAAAAAATTTTGATCAGCTTATGGTTGAGACACGTCGATGCCCCACATCTTTTACTTTCGTTCCTAAATAGGATATTCCATTCCATGTAGAGAAGTGAAAGCTGATGGTTTTGCAACTGCAATGCTTACTAGTTAATTTATCTCTTCTGTTTTAAACGATACTGCAGCTAGAGCCTAGAGTAAATGTCTTTTTTATTTCTCCGTTTTGCAGGTTTTGGAACTTGGAATTGTATCACACTCGATTATTATTGGCATTTCACTTGGAGTTTCACATAGTCCATGTACCATAAGACCCTTGATTGCAGCATTATCCTTCCATCAGTTCTTTGAAGGCTTTGCACTTGGAGGCTGCATCTCCCAAGCTCAATTCAAGGCCACATCGGCCACAATAATGGCTTGCTTTTTCGCCATAACAACCCCCTTAGGGATCGGGATTGGTACCGGCATTTCTTCTGTCTACAACCCGAACAGCCCTGGTGCACTGATCGTCGAAGGCATTTTAGATTCATTGTCAGCTGGAATTCTGGTGTACATGGCTTTAGTGGATCTAATTGCTGCTGATTTTCTCAGTAAGAGGATGAGCTGCAATTTTAGACTGCAAGTGGTGTCTTACTTTATGCTCTTTCTTGGAGCTGGATTGATGTCTTTGCTTGCAATTTGGGCTTGAAGATGTCAAATGAATTTTTCTTTCAGTTCCTTTTTTTTTTTTTTTTTTTTAATATATTCATCACATCAGCTACAACTGGAAAAAAAGTTTATTGAAGATACCAATTCTTTTCCGTAAAAATTGTTTGTGAGGGAGAGGCAAGTGGGTGGTTAGGAGAGAAGGGATATGATGTGTTGTACTTGTAGCCTTGGAGGTTGAGGAATTGAAGATGATGATGATTTATCATTGGGTATGAACAACTTTATCGCGTGTATATGTTGCTCCCTAAAATCACAGGCATTGAAATTGATGGCTTTACTTCAAAACGTTTGTGACTTTGTCTTGCTTCACACTTTTTGTGCTCTAATTAAGTAGTTGTAGTTGTAGTTACTTTGACATTTTGGTTGGTTGGCTCTGCTGAAATTCTGATTCTCTATAGTTCATGCTAGTGAGAAACTGTTTTACTTAATTATCACTCTGTAATTAAGAGCAAATATCCAAGTCAGCAAAAGCTTTGGCTTGAGGAAAACTCTTTATGCATTGGGGAATTGGATTAGAAGACGAGAAAAGCTGATGGCTGAATTTAGATGCCTAGCAGTACAACAGCATGAGCGTTCTGGAATACTTCTTGTGGCATAATGAAATACTAAAGTCCCATTGTTATGTACAAAGCCGACCTCTCAAAAGCTTGTGTAATATTATTGAATTTGTTCCAGAACATCTGAGAAGTCGAGAGAATTTTTCCTGCTTCTGGTCTGCGATTCTTAATGCTTCAAATACTTGCCTTACCTGGCAGCAGTAAGAGTGCCACTGAACTGAGTCATTGAGGTCGTACTCGTGGTCTGCTAACTGCATATATACTGGGGTTTGAAAGCTTGTGTCCTGCTCTCGGACTCAGTCTCAAGAATCTCAACGTGGAAACTGGAAACGGAATGAAGTTAACATTTTGCATTAACATTATTTGGTTAGAAACTAGTAACATGGACAAATAGTCTCGTCATGAAAAGGGCTAAGAAGAAAAAAGATTTAATTTCAATGTTGTTTTACTTTTTAAAGTAAAAAGAAAATGAAATAAAAGTATGCCAAAAATGTCTAATTCCACCCAACTGGGTATTAAAAAATACAGAAAATTCCATTCACCTCTTCTTGTTTAAATCCAAGTGCAATTAAATTTTTTATTTAAACATAAATGAAATTTATCAAAATCTCAAAATTTTGACTAGCATCTGAGAGACTGTATAATGCCGAAGTGTCCAAATCACGAGAAGAGTGGTTGATGGCTGTAAGTGTTCACTGCTCACGAGTTAGTCCACTGAAACGCACACTCACAGAGCTGCACTACATTGTCATCAAACATTTGCATGCAGGAAGAAGAGATCTAGTGGACTACTCGAACTCTGAACATCGATTTACAAAGTTTAAACCTTTTCAAAACCATTCCCTCCAACAGTATCCTTTCTCAACCCACAATTTGTCTTTTCCCAAATGCCACTTTTCTCTCACCGCCACTCTTCTCCTTCTCCGCCTTCATCTTCTCTTCCCATCACCATCTCCGCCACAGTCCCGGCCTACTCCAACAAACCTCTAAAACCCCCGAAACCCATTTCCACAACCCCCTTGCCCATACTTGTCTTTTCACTTCTCTCCCTCTTTATCGGCCTCGCCGGTACCATTTTCGCCATCAACGCCATCCGCCGACCCAAACCCCTCCCCATTTCTCGCTGTGGTAGAGCCCAAGACACTTTCCGTCCATTCTACTCCCTGCCGGAACCTCGAAGACTCGATAACGGGGGCCTCATCGATCGGCGGAAGCTTCTCGGGTTTGTCGGAATTCAAACAGGGTTTAATTCGGCTGATCGCAGAGCGGCTGTTAGGAGCACTTGGTTTCCATCTGATCCAGATGGACTGTTGAGGTGAATAGTCAAAATTATTTATTTATTTAGTTTTTTCTTATAATAATATTGTTGAATTATTGAGCCGCTATTTCTTGCCTTTTTGTAGATTAGAGCAAGCTACTGGTTTGGCCTTTCGTTTTGTAATTGGGAGATCTAAAGATGCAAAGAAGATGTCACAGCTTGAGAAAGAGATTGATAAATATAGGGACTTTATGCTTATCGATATTGAAGAACAATATCTAAAGCTTCCTTACAAAACGTAAGCGCCAAGTGGTGACTTAGACATTCTTTGTTAAGTTTTAAATATAATATGAATGATGGTTGTTTAATTTATGTCTTTTGCCTTGTTTGTTAGATTGGCTTATTTTAAAGCAGCATTTCAGCTTTTTGAAGCAGATTACTATGTCAAAGCTGATGATGACATCTACTTGCGTCCAGGTATATCAAAATATCTACTTGGTTCCAGGTATACCAAAATATTGAATTACCAAATTTTTGTATTCTTATGGTTGAAATATAATACTGTCTCTGTCTTCCCTTGCTCTTGTTCTCCAGATCGTCTTTCAACCCTTCTTGCCAAGGAACGTGGGCATTCGCTTACCTACATTGGTTGCATGAAGAAAGGACCTGTGATCACTGACCCTAAATTGAAATGGTATATGAATTTTGCTTGGTAAAATTCTTACCTTTGTGAAAACTCACAAATTTAAATAGTTTTATGTAGTAGGTGACTTATAATTGTGAAATTACCAGGTATGAGAAATCAGGACATCTTCTTGGAAGTGAATACTTCTTGCATGCTTATGGTCCTATATATGTTCTGTCAGCAGAGGTGGTGGCTTCTTTGGCAGCTGCAAGAAATAACAGGTCTGTGTTTCTTTTATGGATGCTCATGTTATTAAATTTATTTGTTGAAGTCTGTATTGGAGAATCACTAATATAATATAATTCTGTTAAATGTAAAGAGAGCGAAGATCTATTATGTCAAGATGTGATTTATCTCAACTGTTAAAATATTGCGAACAAATTTCTAAGTACACTTGCTTTGGCTTTTCAATATAATGTCACTAGAATTCCTTCTCCGGAACTCTTTCAATTTTTTTTTTTTTTTGGCCTCCTGTTATGCTTTTGTTAAATATATGAGTTTGGCTTTCAGTATGAGAATGTTCAGCAACGAGGATGTAACCATTGGTTCATGGATGCTTGCAATGAATGTCCATCATGAGGATAACAGAGCAATATGTGATCCTCGATGTACACCTACATCTATTGCAGTATGGGATATTCCAAAATGCTCAGGTAACACAACGGTTACTATCTATAATAAAATTTTGCATCCTTGCTTTCCATTTAATACGTAATGTTCATTTACATCGCACATAAAAATACGAAAGTTTTTCTGAAATAAGTGAGGTTGATGAATTAATGGTTTTATCGGGTTCTTTAGGTTTGTGATGAGTTCTAGTGTACTGATTTTGTGAGATGTGGGAAGTATGAAGCTGATCTTCAGGATAAATATGGGTTGCAGTTATGAGAAGAGGCTTAGTTAGTGGTAGATTTTAGCCCTTAGTGAATCTAAAAACCTTTGAATGGGAGCTCTAACTAAATTGTATAATGTGGGTAACTTATTGATGAATTGGAAAACCACTCCAATGTAACATTCGGGGTCACTTGCTTAGAATTATTTTTATCTGGATGGACAGTGAGCTTGTTCTCCTCTAGAGTGTGACATGGGATTCACTGCCTTGACAATAGCAAGGGCAATAACTTGACTATACTATAAAAACCTTTGATAGCTTGCTTGTTCTAGCAGTTGCAGATCCCATCTTAACCCTTCTCCTAGTCCAAGTGGTATGTTATACTAACAATAGTACAAGTGGTATGTTATACTAACAATAATTTCAATGGAGGAACTTTTTCAATTGGAACCAAAGGTCCTCAAAATAGTAGAGAGGTCCTCAAGATGCTAGGGAGGGTTTCTTAAATGACAGCAGCTTTTCTCAATATTGTTGGTCCCGTCCCTGAGAAGCTCAACCTCTTAGTATGGAGCAAAGCCTCCTAAGGATGCTAGTATCCAAAGGCCTTAGGATGCTGGGGCCACATGGACCCATTGGCATGCTGGCCCATGTTCAGGGTTTACTACATATTGTGTGCTGCATTAGGCTGCAGCAAACTGCAGTTGTTGGCTGCAAGATATTGATGCACGTCTTTAACAATATGAGATTCTCTTTACCTCGAACAACTAGATCTGACATTTTGTCATATATACTATAAATCATTCTTTTGGAGCATATTGTGCTGTTCCAGTTTTGTCTTTCCTCCTAAGCTGATGGCTCAGAAAGAGCTTGAGACTTATAGGATGAAGCAACAGAACCGATGCTTGAGGATCACGTATATTTTCAGATTGTCTTTTGTCTTCCTTTTTAAGCTGATGGTTTAGAGTTTGGGGCACATGGGACAAGTTGATGGAATTGATACCTGAAGTCGTGCAAGTTTCCTCAGAATTGCCCACCTTTTTCCCTTTATTTTTTTTTCCCCTGTCCACAAACAAGTAACCAAAAGCCATTCTCATAAAGCTTCTTATGTTCATTCACCTGCTCATTGACTTAGCTGCCAAAAAAGGAATGTCCTTATTTACTCTGTATTAGAGAAAATGGTCTAGAAGTTCCTTTAAATAACAATGCTTCTTTAAATTATTTTTGTAAACTAGTTCTGATCAGTTGAGCTTGAATTATTTAAAAGATGGGAACATGCAAGAAGTTAAGCGAACAGAAAACCTCACTTTGAATAGTCTCTAACAAGTGAATTGGTATTTTATCTCAGGTTTATGCAATCCAGCTAGCAGACTGAAGGAGCTTCACAACATAGCAATGTGCTCCAAAAGTCCAACATTGCCACCCGATGATAGATAATTTCTAACTTGAATTCTGCATGTCACTTACCAGGCCGGATGGGATGACTTATTCGCCATCTCCAGAAGTGTTAAATGTCAGATTTTTCTGTCAATTTGATGGTATCTGCAAAAACGTGCTCCATCCACAGTATTCCATTCTGCTTAGGAATCCTAGTTTAGTAAATACGCAGGGGCATTTTGTGCTGCCTGAGATATACGAAAAAAGAAAATGCAGGCCAATATCGGTATCAAGGATAGATTGAAGTGATTTATAAGGGTGCCCATTGCTGTACATTATCATTGTAATTTTTTTACGGGGCCTTTGGATGACCTACGAAAGGAAAATATTACCTTTTCTTTTGTGAACTGTGATAGTATCTCTGTCAAGGTTTTTCATTATTTCTGTTTCGTGCAATAGAAGCTGATGGGACTTCTGGAGTTTCATTAGTGTTCGAGGATTTAATTCGACAGTCAATAATGGAACCGGAGTCTTCCTTCATCCTGTCATCCTTCATAGTTCATAGCTTGGGGGTAGGCTTGAGAAGTGATAACAACTAAACTCTTGCGTTATCTTGTTTGTTTAGATTGAGTATGTTTATTTATTATGCAGTGCCGATGAATAGTTGATAGTTGATTCGCGTTGCTTGTTCTTATATCATTGGGCATAATTCGCACGCTGGGTTAAAACACAAGAAAGCATAAATTTCTCGCCTAACATTATCCTGAGATATTACAAACCACCGTCCACAGCAAGCCGCATAAAGCTCTAGGGCCTGTACGTTGTACTTGATGACATTAAGTGCATTGAAAATCTTGAAGTTAACAAACTGATTTATTGAAGAAATGAAAATCAAAATGGTTATTACAAAATCGATTTTGATACTGTAATAATTTGTTGGCTTGATAATATGCACTCTTAAGGTTAGATTGGGCCCAAACGCACATGAATGAAAAAGACAAGCTTTTAAACATGTGACCTGCTCAGATGCAAGCGAGACTTGCATTGCATTTATGCAGCACCATAACAAAGTTGCAGCCCCTCTGCGGCCCCGTTGGCCGCAGTGACACCATTTCAACAAAGAAGAAAAGTTAAACAAAAAGATCATAAAACTTCACTTTCATTGAGCAGAAAGGTTGGCTGGCTGGCTAATATGGGATTTAATGGAGCATCCAACAATGGAAAATAACAGCAATCCTACACCTGAACAGCATTGAGTAATTTTCCTTTACCTAAATCCGAGTACAGACAACTTCTTGGCTGTATTACATCGCCATCTGGATCTGATGCTTAGCTACTAACTCGTAAATTCGCCACGTTATTTCTTTGTACTTCACATCCTACGTGGCACTACTTCCTGCCAGCATGTCATTTCCTCTCAAGTTACAAGTTACAACTCCTCTCGTCTCTATATACGTACGTTACTCTTTCACACTCACACACTCTCTGATATATCTCTCTAGCTACTCTCTACTCTCTCTCTCTCTCTCTCTCTCTGTGTGTTTTCTTTTCAAACATGATAAAAGAAGATTCGATGTTTACGGAAATGGATTTTTCCGGCGATATTGTCGGAAGTTTGAGCATGTTGTTAACAGAAGTAGAAGACGAAACCGAGCTTTCTCCAGAGTTTCCTATCAAAGAAGAGAAGATAGAGGAGATAATGCTAGAGTTATACAAAGAGATAGCATGCTCTTCTTGCACCAACGTTAACCCACCCTCTCCTGCGCAGTCTAATATCCAGTACTCGCAGTTACCTTCTCCGTCATCTTCCCTGTCATTATCATCTCTTCCATTTGATGGAAAGGGCGAGAGCTGTGGGGCTTCAGTATCAGACTCCGGGTCCACCGTGATGGCGGGTATCGAGTTTATGGGGCTCGCCGGAAATATCGCGACTGGGAAGGTGGGGTTGTCGGAAAATGGTGGTTGGACGGTGGGAGTAGAGTGTAATGGTGGCGTCGGGGAGAAATTGGAGGGTTTTGATGTAATGGAGGTTGGTGATGAGTGGCTGGCAAGGGTGCTCGGGTGGGTCCCAGTGCTTGAGCTTGAAGAATGGACCTGATCAATTGGTTGATGATCATGAAACAAGATGATGATCTTCCAAAAGGAAGCCTTAGTACAATTGGATAGTACTCGGCTAGTAGAGTAGTAGTATGTAGATGTAGAGTAGCTATCTAGCTATAACCTTATGAGTAAAATTCTCTGTGTGCTCTGTTCTTCCTTTTTTTTTTTTTTTTTTTTTTTTTTGTTTTTTGGGTACATACNTGCTCTGTTCTTCCTTTTTTTTTTTTTTTTTTTTTTTGTCTTTTGTGGGTACCTACTCATGTTAGCCTGCAGCCTTATTAATATCCCTCTTCTCAGATACAATCTTAGACTCTAACATGACGTTTTATTATTTCATTTTGGTTAATATGAAATATGCATATTTCGCTCGGTTGATTGAATTGCATATTGCAAGAATGTGCTTGGGCCAACCCAGCCTCATGCAGAAGAAAACAAAGCTTTAAACCTTCAGTCTTCGTCGTTTTCATGTTAACAAAAGGTGGGCACAACACAACACAACTTTTATTAAAGGACTCTCTGCATATTCCGGCTCCTGTTTCAAATTTCAAGGGCTCTGACTCCAACCCTTAAAGCTTGAAATGGCAAACCTTCCAGTGCAGTGAACTCCGTCCCATACATCGTCGTCTAGCTAGTCATATGGTCGCGAATTTGAATGTGGACGTCTAATTTCAGCTTTAGCATTGCAAGTTGCAAGGTGTCAGAGCAAGCACAATTGGAAAAAAGCCCATTAGTATTCACGAAATCCATTCTTCCTTGGAACAACAACTAATGTGCCAGCTATTTGGTTGATAAAATTGTCTGCAACTCTGCAGCCAGACGAGGCCCTTGTCACCTTTAGTAGGGTGATTAGTCTTCTATTCATATCATCCATCCAAACACAACCAAAAGATGAACAAAAAGAAAAAAAAAAAAAAATTATAACTGTGATGCGGGATTACCGAATTAGTAATAAAAACAAAGTAGGATAGACGGATTAGCAAACTCTCAACCAATAGTTGGAACGGATTACAAGAAACACTCCTATAAACAAGCTCACCACCCAAATGAATTTCAAAAGGACACAAAATATTATCACCTAATAAGTTCAACAAAGGAAACTCGGCCACTCTTTAGAATCTACCAACAGATACAGAGTTGAAAAGAAATCAGTATCAACACTGAAATCTATTAAAATTCTAATCCAAAACACATGTTGTTTCATTCTTCACATTACTTAGACTTAAATTGTTTCATTGCAACAACTCTCCAAACATGGGTAATGAATACTAATTAATTAGATTGATTGGAACAACCCTCCAAACATATGTAATGGACACTAATTAATTGGATTCTTTGACTTAAATTACAACTCAAATTACTATTAAAAGACTTACTTAATGACGAAGACTCATAAATAAACTCAAGAATTAATAAAAGTACTAACAACTAGGCTTCTAATCTTCTATTTTCGAGTAGCTTCTTAATTTAATGAATCTGGATCAGCTGCGAAGAAATAGCCATAACTTTTCCTAGGAAAACTCCAAATAACACACCGTAAAATGGATTGGAAAGCTAACATGAAGAGTTTTCCAATGGTATATTTCTTGCAAATCAACTCGTCTTATATTAATACCAATTTTATTTCGAAACTGCTCTTAATTATGATTCCTCTGAACACTTGATCATTGCAATAATTTATAATCTATTTGAATTTACCTTCGAGTCCATGCTTTGTATCACTCGCGTGTCAAACTGGAATTCATGTTAACATTTTGAGCATTCTTTTTCTATTATTTCATTGGTGATTCCCATTCGTTATTGTTAATATGGTTTGGATGGACCAGAAAGTTATGTACGGTACTTGAAATTTGCTCTACAGCTAGAGCAATATATAAATTTTATAATTAGATTTCTGGTAATTGATTTACTGTTTTACCTACCCCAAAGGCTACTCCAGTATTCACAGTAGACCCATCCACCTAATTGCTACCTAGCTAAAGTAAGAAGCAAGGAGATGTGACCACATCACAGAGTAAAAGAGCCACCTACTTGACAGATGAATCATGAAACCACCCTGCCATGCCTATGGCTTTCTTGCCTTGCCCCATCAAACGTACAATACAAGGCCACTGTATTCTATATTCGTATTTTGTAGGTTCTTGTTACCAATAAGAACAAGAAATAGATCATATCTTTGCTGCGGTACTTGTCAATTAATTGTTGTTGTCAAATAGACTCCTAGGCCTGAGATGTTAGTGTTGGGAATTCTATCACTTCTTGAAGAACACCCTTGGATTGATGCCGACAAAGTAAACCCAAGTTGGGAACTACTAAGCACAGCCTCCCACAACCCAAACA
>JANLJB010029318.1:0-14468 GCA_026212285.1 Bursera cuneata | reverse complement strand
TTTTAAATTATTTTTTAATTTATAAAAATAAAAAAATTAATAAAAAATTAAAATTTGTACAGTGACAGGCCAGGCCAGCCTACAGGCCCGAAGCCTAGGCCTGAGCCTGGCCTAAGGCCCGGCCTGCACTGTAGCATGCAGGCCGGCCCAGGCTTGGCCTGGCCTTTTGCCATCTCTACTTATGAACAAGCAAAAGCTTATTTGTTGCTAGAATGGAAGGTTGACAAGGTGAATTCATTCCAATCTTTATCAGACCGTGGCACAGAATCTGTTAAGGAGGACTCTATTGATCTGCCATGTAATAAGCTTGACCTATACTATTATTTTGATTCTACTAGCAAGAGGACTAAGAAGAGAACCAAGTCTACTAACGTTAAGGAGCCAAAGCTAGGAAATGTGACTAGATCCAAGGCTTTTGCTTTGGGATGATTTGGGCTAATATTCATTTATGGAATATAAGAGGTATTGGTAACTTGACCTCTTTAGGAAAATTCTAATCTGTCATAAGGGTTCACTTTGTTAATATTGCTTTTGTATTTGAGCGTTTTATTAAGGAAGAAGGATGAAAATTATTAAGGAAGTCTTTAACTTCACCTTTTTCCATTGCTAATGAAAAAGAGAATGGGAAAATTTACTATTTTTATGATGAAAATTTACTATTTTTATGATGAAAATTTGAAAGTTGAAGTTGGCGACTGCTCCAAATAATTTATTTCTATTAGCTATAGTTTTGAGGGAGCTATTTTTTATATCACTGTTATTTATGCTAGCTGTTCCTAATCGGATAGATGACTCTTATGAAGGGAACTTCGGCAAAGCTTCATCCAATTTTTCTTGCTTGTATGAGGTGATTTTAATGTGATTAGGCACAACCCTAAGAAATTGGAAGGCTTGGCAAGGGATAATAGTGGCAAAAAGAAATTCAATGATTGGATTAAGAGCTGCAATTTGGTTGAAGTGCCTTTTGAAGGTCCTAGCTTTACTTGGAGCAATAATTCCACTTTGGAAAGGCTAGATGGGGTCTTGTTTAACCAGGAAGCCATGGATATGGAAGATAACCTCATATGGACCCACCTCCCTCTCATTTGTTTTGATAATTATCCTTGGCTTGTTCATAGATATGAGTCTCTCAACAGTTTTGGCCCTCACCCCTAACACTTTTAGAGAATATGGACCACTCATAAGGATTTTAGCACCATTGTTAAGGAGAATTGGAATCTTCCTACCCCTCTTATAGACATGCCTAGGGTGGCCTTTAAACTTAAGCGTCTAAGAGCTTGCCTCTCTTTTAGGAGAGTATAAGATCAACTAAAATCATTGAGCCATACTATCAGTATCTTGGAAAGCAACCTTGGGCAGGTTCCTAACTTGCTCCTTAATCAATAAATCACTGAAGCTAGATCTGAATATTGTTGCTTTGTGTGGATATCCTAAAGAAACAGAAAACCAAATACACTTGGCTCAAGAAGGGGGATGGTAACACGAAGTCCTTCCATTCGATGGCTAGATATAAATGGAAAAAAAAAAAGAAATATCAAAAGTATTATGCTAGAGTCTGCGGATTCTATCACTGATGCTGCTTAGATTCATCTAGAAGCTACTACATATTTCCAACATCTTATTCACTCTGAATTTGTTTAGCTGAACAATTTTATGCAAAATTCCATCCCTTACCTCTTTTATGAGGAGGAGAACTCTCGCCTGACTGCCCCTCTATCTAATTTGGAAATTAAGGAGGCCACCTTCAGTACACAAGCTAATAGCTGCCCTGGCCCTGATGGCTTCTCTGCTGGTTTTTCCCAATCTTGTTGGGAAATTGTTTTAATGATCTAAAGGATGCTGTCTCTGAATTTTTTTAATGATATCCCTATGACTTTGAGTTCACTATTACTTTTATTACTCTTAATCCTAAGGGTGATGATGCTACGGATTGCTTCAAGTTCAGGCCTATTAGCTTTTTTACTTTGATTTACAAAATCATGGTTAAAATTATTGTTAGGAGGCTTGACAACATCATGCCTAAACTAATCTCTGGTGAACAATCTGCCTTTACTAGGAATAAAAGTATTATTGACAATATTATTCTTACCCAGGAATTGGTGAAACACTTGAATTAATGAGGTATTAAAGGTAACATCATTGCTAAGATTGATATGCACAATTGCTAAAACATTTTGGCTTCCGTTTCACTTTCCAACGCTTAATTTCCAACTATAATACTTCGCCTTACTTCTCAATGTTGGTTAATGGTTGCATTGGAAAAGGCTTCAAACCTTCCATAGGTTTATGACATGGTGATCCCCTCTCTCTTTTCTTGTCCATTTTGTCCCAAAAGACCTTCACTCAGGGAACCATTCAACCTTTCAGAGGGCCTGCACATGGTATTGTCATATCACATCTCTCCTTTGTTGATGACATGATTTTTTTTAAGAGGAGTCAGTCACTCAGCTTCAGAATATCCTAATTGATTATGAGAAGATTTTTGGTCAATGGATTAGCAAATGGAAGTCCGAAATTTTCTTTTGCAGAAAGGTCAAGCTGGTCTCTATATTTAATACTTGCTTATTATGAGGATTTAACCAGGGTTTCTTTCCTTTCACTTATTTGGGGGCCCCTATCTACCAAGGTAGAACTAAAATTTCCTATTTTGAGCCTCTGATCAAGAAGATTCAAAGTAAGCTATCTTGGTTAAGTACGTGCTTACTAGTATTTCTATTTATATCATGTTTACCTTTAACTTGGCCATCAAAGTGCTCAACACCATTAGGCAAATCATCTCTTCCTTTTTTTGGGGGCATAAAGATGGGATTAAGAAGCGTAATTGGGTTTCCTAGGATAGGATCCGTCATTCTCTTAATGAGGAAGGGCTAGGTCTAAGGAGAACTGAAGTCGTTATGAAAGCCCTTCATGTCAAGCCTACCTAAAGGATGGCTTTTGGGGATTCCATCCTGGCCAACTTCTTGAATGCCAACTATCTAAATTCGTCCAATCTTTGGAATATCTAAATCAAAGGTAAAATTTTAAGCTCTTAGAAGCTTTATTGCTTTCGACTTTCTCTTGTGGTTGAAAACTCTAAATGGAGACTTGGTCATAGAGATATTCCTTTTTGGACTTAGGTTTGGTATGAATGTGGTCTCTTGGCCAGAATTTCGAGTCTAGAAAAGATGATCGGGAAATTTAACAAAATAGCCACATAAAAGGGGGGTCTTTTAAAAATAACCACACATCCTGAATCCTTTCATGAACCTAACCACTCCCATGCTAATTGTCCATAATACCTCCATTTAACATACCACTTTTTATACGAACTTTTTTCCTTCCTTTACCCATTTCTTTCTTTCTTTCTGTCATTGCCTTCGAGCTCAGCTTCTTCACCTCTGTCTCATTCTTCGACTCCCCCAACCCTTGCTGAATTAGTAGACTCTTATCCAAGCAAGATCCCAATGTGCCACTAACAAAATAGCAAAGCCTAACGTATGGTAATTGATTTTATGTAATTCCTATAATTTTATGTAATTTTTACTTCATTAATTTGGATGTTGAATGAGGCTTAGTTATTGTTCTGGGTCATAAATGTGTGATTTAGAGGTGCTTTTGTAGTTAGGAATGGTTGCTGGAAAATCCAGTTTTCATCGCATGTGTTGGTTGAAATAGACCATCATTTTTGTCAGTTGATAATGTTAGACTTAGACCGTCAAATATTTATTGTATAATCATTATAAAATAACAGTCCACTTTATATTTGGTCCGTCAAAATATGACAGCCAGTCGTGCTCTGAACTGTCATTTGATGAAGAAGTAGATCGTAATTTTATGATTAGAAACAGTTAAATTTGAAGGTCTTACAATTATCAACTATCACAAATGATGGTTCACTTCAACCAAATTAATGGTCCCGGACATAGTATCTTCCTTACTGGAATTACTACTGGTAAAAATGATAGAACAGATATATAAAATGATGGTCTGTGTATGTAAAATGACGGTCCATTATCTAGCTGGGGAACATAACCTCCTTTTAAACCTGTTTCACTCAATTCTATCTTTGAGTTTCATGCTAAAATTGCATAGACTTATGTTTTGTTTTGTTTTTTTTTTCTGGGTGGATTTATAGAGTAATAGAAGAAATATGTGTCATGTTGCATTACGGTGGTTGTTGAGAGACGGAAAAATGTGGCCAACTTAATTACATGGGTGGTCGCGTCAAGAGAATGACAATTGCGAGCGATATTCGATTTACTCAATTGTTAGAAGTTTTGTATGCTAAACTAATAACATAAATCTTCCAACAACAACATCAAAATGTCAACCTCCAACATATACATAAACATCAACAAAAAATAACTCTTCAACAACAAGAAGAAACTTCAACTTCACAAACAAGAAAAGATAAACTTACACATATTAAGATTGGTGCTAATGGGGTCTTCAAGCATAAAGGAAATCCACCAACTTGAAGCCTTCAAGCATAAAGGACCAAGTCCACCAACTTGAAGTTATCCACCACTATTTCCTTAACATGGAAAATGGGCAAATGATAGATTTAAGAGAACACTCTCCAAACACATAAAGTGTTTAATTTCATTTCATAATTCATCAAAAGGTCTTTGTTACAATGATAAAAGAAGCCTTTTATGAGAGGACTTCTACAAGGATGGAAAAGACTAAGTTAACCTTCAAGTAACACATGCAAATACAACACAATATTTTACATTATATAATATCAAAAAGTGAAAGGATAATTAACCTCTCAAATAGGAAGCTATGTAATTCAATTAATCATGTGCCAATTGAATTACATTGCATCCAATTGATGGGCTTGCAAAGCTTGACCTGAAATTGGACTTTCTGTGATCTTGATCGATTACTAGGTGAGCAAAACCGCCAGTGGCATTTCTCATAATTTTGGGTGAACTCTCTATTTTGATTTTGATGGATCAATAGGTGAGTAAAACCATCAGAATTGAACCAATTCCATACTTAGCCACACTATGAGTGGATTGGGCTTCATGCATTAAAATAGTCCTACAGACTCTCTTACATTTTGGCCCTTACAAGCTTAACACAATACTTGTAAAATACAAGTAAAAAGCTTACAACTAAATACAACAAATGACACTAAGATAAATTACAACAAAATCACAATAATTAAAGTTCAAAAGAGATTCTTATGTAGGAAGTTATATAAGCCAATCAATTAACTTATAATTGGATTTTATAGGATCCCAATGATGAAATTAAAGAATGATTACTGAATTTGGATTTGGGGACTCAACCTTGATCTATTAGGCTTGTACAAAAGGAAAAGTGGGATACAATATGCATCATAATAAGGAACAAATGACCATTATTTTTAGATTTGTTGATTGCAATGTATTTGTTAGAGAACAATTTTTTGAAAGTGTGAGTGTGGATGAGACTTATCCTTTAACTCTTAAATATGTGAAGTTCTTGCTCATTATAATCTTAAAGTTGAAAATATACGAGGTCAATCGTATGATGGTGCTAGTAATATGAGGAAGGTGTGGAAATAGATTACAAGCCTTATTTCCTTAGGATTTGTCAATATGCATATTATGTGTATTGTTTTGCTTATCGACTATAACTTGCATTAAATGCTGCAGCTAAGGATATTCATTGTGTTTGGCAAATCTTTTCCATATTGAGTTGTATTGTTAATCTTGTTAGTGCTTCTCCTAAGTATCATTGTGAGTTGAATAAGCTCAAGAAGCTGAAATTATAAATATGATTGCTTTAGGAGAATGCCAGACTAGTAGAAGGGCTAATCAAACTTGTACTTTACAAAGAGCTGGAACCACTTGTTAGAGTTCTCTTTTTTTTTTTTGGTTAATAGTTTGATTGAATTGTTTGGTGCAACTTCTATTGTTTTTGAGAATATGGCTCATAATGGACTCAGTAATAATGTACAAGGAGAGCAATGAGTACTTTTAATGCATTGAGATTTTTTCAATTTGAATTTATCTTAAATTTAATGAAAAAAGTCATGGAATCATATATTCTTTGTCAAGCACTGGAAATGAAATCCCAAAATATATTGAATGCTTTAAATTTTATCTCAATTATGAAATCACTTCTTCAAAAACTTTGAGAAAATGGTTGGGATACTTTCATGGAAAGTGTTGTTCAATTTTGTGAAAGACATGCTATTGATGTTCCTAATATCAGTGCTCGCTACATGGGAGCTACAAAGCGTTCTTGTCTACAACATGATTATATTACAGTTGAGCATTTTTATTGTATAAACTTATTCATTACCATGACAGACTTTCAGTAGGTTGAGTTAGTTAATAGATTTACTAAGCAGACAATGGAACTTTTGATTCTTGGCTTATGCTTGAATCCTATTCATAAATTCAAATAATTTATCAATGCTTTAACAAAATTTTGATTTTGGGTTCTGTTGATGTTTATCAATGCTTGAAACACATTTTAATTCTAATTTTTAGATGATTTATGTGTTCTTGGAATGGTTTATCCTCTTACATGATTTGTTTATATATTTTTTTTATCCAGCAATATAAATAATATCAAACTAAGCCTATACATTCAACAAAAAAAATCAATAGCTTAAAATAATTTTTAAAGTACGAAAATAATAAAAGAATTCATCCATAATCTATATAATATATTAAAAAAATAATTTATTTTATAAATCACTTATTCATCAAATTTTAATTATAATTACGTGTTTTCATTGTATTTTTTATGTATAAAATATTGATTTATTAATTTAGATTAATAATAGAGGTTATTTTTTAAATTATTCATATTTTCAGATAAAATTTAATTTTTTAATTTAATAATGTACATATATAGAAAAAAGGTGAAGTTATTATAACTTAATTTTTATTTACTTAATTTTAAATACTTTTTATAATATTTGATTTGCTATATCGATATATAAAAAAAAAAGAAATTAAATGGTAAATTTTTTATATAAATTAAGTAACTTTTTACACTATTATTGGCAAAATGTCACTTACCACCCCATAAGTTTATAATTTTTCAGAAACTGACTTTCGAGATTTTTGACAACTAAACCCCTAACGTACGAGTCTGTGATGAGATTTTATCACTACCAATCCGCTTGCTCAAACCGACTCCCAGAAACGAAGTCAGTCACTCTTGATCTCACTGTAAATTGTGAAGAAAGTGTAAACCTAAACGATGTCGTATCAACCGCCACACTTGAGGAGGTCGACTTCGAACTCCATCAGAAGAGCCACGTCTTCCTCTGTAGTAGCCCTAGACACTGAACCGACCAAGCTATCCTTCGCTTCAGCTTCTCTCGGCAGCTTCTCCAGCGCCTGTCGTCGGAGCTTGGCAGCTCAGAACGTACCGGAACCCGTTTTTACCGTCTGGAAACCCTCCGACCGCGTCCTCCGCTTGAGTCCTGAACTGGTGAGTGATTAGACGCTTTTGTGCTTGAATTTTGAAGCTAAAACGGTTCGTTTTAGAGTTTTCTATTTGTTCTTAGGTTAATGGCTCGTTTAAAACTTGTATGTATGAGTTAGTTTGAATTTGTTGTGAAATATTGAAATGTTGAAATTTCTATGTAATTTATGTACAGATTGATGAGGTTCGTTCGCGGCTCAACGTTGATGTTACTGTTGGTTCAGGCTCACCTGCTGCTCCTGCTCCAATTGAATCTTTTACGGATATGGTTAGAAGTTTATTAGATGTTTTTATTTAATGGTTGCATAAGCTTAGGAAACTTGTGGATTTTGATTTTGTTTTTGTTTTATTTCTCTCTCTCTCTCTCTCTCTTTCCTTTTTTTTTTCTCGCTGTGTTTCAGTGTTTAGATGATAATATTATGAAGGATATTGAATTTCATGAATACACGAGGCCAACGTCAATTCAGGCTCAGGCAATGCCAGTAGCTCTTAGTGGGAGGGATCTGTTGGGTTGCGCTGAAACCGGTAGTGGTAAAACAGCTGCATTCACCATTCCTATGATACAGGTCTTAATTCATGCAATTTTATTTTTTTTGTTGGTTGTATTTTGTTTATGTTTCTGTGACTGGTCATCTTAGTTTCATTTTTGTAACTATTTTTAATGTGGATGTGCAGCACTGTTTGGCGCAATCACCTGTCAGACATGGTGATGGACCGTTGGCATTGGTATTGGCTCCTACTAGAGAACTTGCTCAACAAATAGAAAAGGAGGTGAGAAACTATTCTTAGATACTGAATTCCGTGAATCTATTATGAATGTTTTTAAGTATTGATTTTGGAAATAATTGTCATACTTATGAATGATGTCATCATGAAATGCTGAAACTTTGTCTTCTCTTTAATTATTTATTTATTTATTTTTAGGGGAGGGGGTTGTAGTCAAATTCTACCTTCCTTTAGATCTTCTAATACTTTGCTTAAACAACCTCTTGAGGATTCTTTTAGCCAGTTTTGAACTATGTATACAGAGAAATCTAATATTGTTTAAATAGTTTGCTGCATGTGCTGATGTGCCTGCCACCCTCTCCCAACAAGCCTCTCTTCAGAGTTCCCAAGGAGTTTTGCTGTTTGTTAGCTTTTCGTGCACATCAGAGGCTTAAAGTCAAGGATTAGTGTGGGTTTTTCTTAGTTTAGATCCATTCTCTTTTCTGATTGGTGCACAATCTTTTGACCTTATCAAGTGGTTCATATCAGGTTGTACCAATTCCTTCTATGTTGTGTGAACTACAGTTGTGTTTGCACTCATCTGCCTTAGGAGACATGTCTTCCACATGGTATAGTAAATCCTGTCTGGATACACGTATCTAGCTGTAGGTTTCTTCCTTGCCTAGGCATGTAATTTGCTGCCTCAGTGACCAAGTGCATAGGGCCAAATTTCCTGGATTTTACCATATTCCCTCTTTTGGGCTTGAGCTGTTTGCCTAAGGCACAAAGCCTCTTTTTATTTTGTAAAATGGGTTTGGCTAATTGGTTCTCTGCATTTGCTTTCCAAGGAAGTATATAGGCTCATTAATAGCCCCTAATACCTTAGTTTAGCAAGTGCACAAAGAACTTGAACTAGTGACTTGAACATATTCCCTCTTAGAACTGTGTTATATATTCCTTATTATGTCCTTTCCTTGACATTGTCTATTGACTTTCCTTTACTAACTCCCCTTGGCTTACAAGAGCTTTTTGTTGATTGACTTGCAAGAGATGAATCACCCAATGCTTGTTGCCCCTATCTGGTGGGTTAGATGTTGGGGTTCTTGAGCTTTGCTTAAGGATAGAACAAGTTTTTTTCTTGGAAGGCCAAGGTTGGGTGTTTGCTTCTTGTAAGGACTTGGGCAGATCATACTTTTAGCATCTCGTAATGATTGCTGAAAGCCAATTGTGTCATTTATCTCACTTTGTTGACTTTCATGCTGCATTCTCTTATATTTTCTTCTTCTCCATGTTTGTCGCTAGGTCCTTTTTTGGTACTTAGAAAAATGATTAAAGACTCCCTATCTAAAGTCTTTCGTTCTCAGAAGATTAACAAGACTTTAAAATACTCAAAGTTGCGTTATTGATTCTTTATTTTAAGGATTAAGGAGCACATATTGGTGCCACCGTGATCTTCACATTTTTTATGAGGTTCTTTTCATAACTTTCTTGTATTTGTAGATTGTAGTGGTATCCTCATTTATTCTTTTCTTTCTTATTTTTCTTCTTTTTACATAAGGCACCTTACATTTCTCGGTATGTAGTTAGATGGGTGGTTATTTAAAGGCTATTTGCCAAGGCATCTAGTTTAGATCCTCTAGCTAAGAATTTGAGAATTCGTTTACACTAGGCTATCAAATTGAAACACAGGTAGTTTTGAAGAATTTTGGTTCTTCATGTTCCTATAATAATGCTTTTGAGGATCAAGGGGAAGGGGGAGTGAATTCATTGTGTTGTTGTGGTTCCCTTGGCTCTAGCGATAGCTACCACCCTAAGGATGTGAAGGAGCTTGGTTGCTTGTAAGTTTAGGGGGTACATCAAAGTTATGGAAAGTATTTGTGGGTAGATGAGGAAGTAGTTGGCTTCCCTACGGATAGGGCCAGATCCTCAAACCTTGATTCAATCTTAGTTATTGAAAGAGAATTGACCCAATGGCGAACAACTTGTAAGAAATTGTGTAAAAAATGTGGTCTCATGGATCCTTCCTATGTTTATATATTTAATTTAATCTATAGTTAGTAACCTTTAGTATCTTTGATTATTGTTACTCTTTAACTTGCATCTATCAATTTTGAGAAAATATTCCTTCTTTTATTTTATTTTTTTTAATTTTTTGATCTGGATTCTGCTTGCATATACTTTTTCATTACCTCATGAGTGATATTTTCTCGTAATAGAGCTCTTATTGGTACCTCTTTCTGTGTCATCATGTTGATATGTTTTCTTTTCAGGTAAAAGCTTTTAGTCGATCTCTTGAGTCCTTCAAAACAGCAATAGTGGTGGGTGGAACAAACATCGGTGAACAGGTATCTACTTTTGTCATAATAATTTCATTTTTTATGCTAATTATTGGTTAAATTCTGTTGATTTAGAGACAGAGAAAAAATAGTTAGCAATGTCTCCTTGCTGTTAAAGTTGGTTTGCTTTAGGCAGTGACAGCAAATAAGGAGAGAGCGGTGGACACTTGCCCCAACTGCAGTTATTATTTTCAACTTAAGGACAAGGACTGGGTTTAGTCTTTTCCTTCAATTTGCTCCCTCATATAGTTTGATAGCATGGTGTAAAATTTACTTTTCCTTTTAAAGCCAATGAACATGTAATGATTGTTAGAATCAATTCCTACTTGCAAAAAAAAAAAAATCACTCTTGCTCCCATTCTCTACCTGATGTCTTTCTGACATCTTTCTCTCTTCTTTTCCTCTTTACTTTTCCCAACTCTGATAATACCCTGAAAATCCCCATTTATTTCTTTCACATCAAATCTTAATTTGTTCCCAAAATCCTTGTCAGCTCCCAATCCAAGAACCACTATCATCATTATCACTTGGCCTGCTACAATCTCTGTTTGATTGGTTCAAGCCTCTGTTGCTCTCTGATTCATTTATTTTGCAGGAGTTAAGCCTGGTACAAAGAATGCCCACAACTTGTTAACATAAAAATTTAGATAGTATTTTCTATAGCATTTTGATATTTACATCCACTTAGACCCACAGGATGTAAACTTTTGTTATGTTCATTTCTTTTTGATATTTTGAATATTGAGATTCAATGTTAGTCTATCAGGGCATAATAGAAAGACTTTGAACCTTTATGTAGTTTTGATATCAATAAATCTTCATCATAAGTAGAAAGAACTGATAATTTAAGTGACTTCTACTTCAAAGTTATTGCTTGTGTTTTGTCATTCTTCAACATCGACTGTGTACAAATATTTGATTAGCTGCATCAAATAAACTTTAATAGCTTTCTTATTGGAAAATCATAAACCTGGATTTTTTTTTTTGGCTTATTTTTCTTGCAAAATATAAAACTTACTAAAATTTTTTAATTTGGAATAATGCTGAAATTTAATTCATTCATGTTTTCCTGTATCTTTATGAGGTTTAGCATTTTAGATGCCGCAAGCTTTGTTATTCACCTATAGAATGTAGCAAAACATCGTTATTAACCCATAAAATAAAATTTGGATCTTCAAGCTGTTAAGATTCCTTTTTGGCCAATTGAAAGTAATATTGTGTAAATAATCACGTGTCAAAAAATATTAAAAATGCCTATCCCAGGTCTATCGCAAGTTTAAAAAAATAAGAAAACTCTCTAATATGGTCATTAATACAAAATTTTGTAAAAAAATTCTATAAATGAATATTTCTTACATATAAGTTGGGATTATTGTAAAAATGATTACAAAATATTAAATAATTTATTTTCTAAGCTTTGAAAAGAAATCTGAGATTTATTTATTTATTTGTACAAGTTGTTGGGTCTTGATTATTTCGCTCTTGTCTGTCATGCTTAGATAGTAGAAAAGGAATTTAGGGCTTGCCTTAGGCTGTTGGAGCCCAAGATATTTCGAGGGACTACACAATTTCAATGCTTTGATTAAAGTCATCTGCTGAATTTTTTAGGTGTCATCCTCATCTGCATTCGATGCATTAAAATTAAAAAATGCCATAGATGCTTAGCAACAATAGCATCCTCATTTGGGATGTTGACAACTACTTCCTCTCTTGGGAAATTAGAGATATAATTGGGGACTTCAACTCTTTGATCCCCTTGCTAATAATCAGCAGATAATTTCAATGCTTTGATTAAAGTCATCTGCAGAATTTTTTAGGTGTCATCCTCATCTGCATTCGATGCATCATTGTTTGAAAATGCTATAGATGCTTACCAACAATAGCATCCTCATTTGGGATGTTGACAACTACTTCTTCTGTTGGGAAATTAGAGATATAATTTGGGACTTCAACTCTTAGATCCCCTTGCTATTAATCAGCAGATAAATCTAAATTTTAACAAAATTAAGTGATATTCCCAAAAATTTAACTTGGAGATGTAGTCCCAATCCTTCGATTCTAGGCATTTATTAATGTAGTTTAGAGATGACAAAGTGTCTCGTGGAGTAGGGGACAGGCAAGAACTCACCTCTACTGGAATGGGGTTGGGTTTATTAGTTTTGGGTAGGGGAGTGTTTGCAACAAAAATTAAATCCCTACATTTGAATGGGCCGGGATGTTTTTAGTTCTCCCCATCTCACCCCACCCTACACCAGCCACCTGCTCTTCACCCCCTTATATAATATTATTTTTTATGGCGTTCTTTGTAATAATACGATATAGCAAGAAATGATGCTATGTTGACATGGAAGATTACTTCAAACTTTCATGTTTATTGATTTTGGCTGTTAAAATAGAAGGTGGAGTGGCGTATGTGGGGAACGTGATGGGCCTCCTTGCTCCTAAACCTGCCCATTGTCATCCCTAAAATAGATATGTTATTGCTTTAAATTTCTCTAACGAGAGTTAGATGTAATGCTTTTTTTTTTTTCCTGCACCTTTTTATAATATAATAACTTGTCTAAAGTAATAATTTTTCTTGTCCAAACAAAATTAATTTTGGACAACTTTTACAGATATGATGGAATAATTTTTCTCTATTTCTTTTAATGTCTGTTTGTCTTGCTTTTATTGTTGGTAGAGGTCTGAGCTTCGAGGAGGAGTCCATATTGTGGTTGCTACTCCTGGAAGATTTCTTGATCATTTGCAACAAGGAAATACTTATCTTTCGAGAGTTTCATTTGTTGTTCTGGATGAGGCTGATAGAATGCTTGATATGGGGTTTGAACCACAAATAAGAGAGGTATATGGTGTCCTAATCTTATTATTGCTTCCTTTTTTTTTTTTTTTTTTCACAATTTAACATGCACCTACACAGACAAGCCGTAGACATGTGTGCACACATACACAATATTACTGGTAAAGCATTTCTTTTTTTTACCTTGTTGCTTTTGTGTATTTTAAGGTCAAATAATCTCTTCCGATGTTCTCACAACTATCTTTGCAGCTATCTTTCTTTTTGGTTTTGTAACCAATTTTGATATTGGTTCGGCTATGGCTGGGCTTCAAACAAGAATGTGAGGACCGGAGAACAACTTTTTGTGCATGACAAGAACATGTAGACAAAGCCAAACCTCATCAAACTTAATAATTAATGTAATAATTAATGTGAATCATGTGAATGAGATGAACCATAAGTACCAGACTGTATTTTACTGTTATGCTTTTTGATTTCTTTGCACTATGAAAATGAACTGTTCAACTGCCTCTAAAATTTTACTTGATGGAGCCTACTTTCTCATTCTCTTGCACATTGTTCTGTCTATAACTGAACAATGACATCCTATTCTTCATTCATCTTGTTTACATTTTTTAACATGATATGTTGCCATGTCTGATAATTTTGTAGGTAATGCGCAATCTTCCAGAAAAGCATCAAACTTTGCTGTTTAGTGCAACTATGCCTGTGGAGATTGAAGCATTAGCACAGGTTAGACTCGTATTAATCTTTCACTTCTGTTTTTTCCTAGCATAATACAATTTATATAAGGAGGGGAAGCAACATTCTCTGGGAAAGATGTGGAAAGGCTATATGTTGCCATTTACCATTTATCAGTCAATATTTAGTGTGCATGTAATGTTATCAATTTTTGATATATATAGCTACAATCATTGTTCTGAGGTTTCAAGTAATGAATAACACTTTAAAATGACCCAAGTCAGGCCTTGATTGAAGGCTAGTCTTTTTTTTTTTTCATATTTACATTTCACTTAAAGAAAGTGATTACACTTCAAGTTCCTTAAATCTAAAGGTCCTTGACTACAGATTTAAATCTTTTCTTGTGCTCAAATGTGCTCTAGGAGATTTTTGCATCAACCAAGAGATTTTATGTAATCTGATGGGCCACCGATCATCAAAAGGTATGGAAGAAGAGCAAGGAAGGTTAGTTTCGGCAGTGAGCTGGCAGAGTG